>BDJD01001697.1:1220-20166 GCA_002564525.1 Rosa multiflora
CATCTTTGAATGCATCCTCACCCCACAATATTTATAGTTGTTGCCTATATATGTTCAAATAGTAAGAGATTTAAATCAATTAGTCAACAGATGAATCTTTTGCCCTTTTCTTCCAAGGCCTCGCCTAGCAATTGGTAGGCGCACAATCTTCTTCTTTAAAGGTTCAAGTGTAATATCTACTTGAGCACTAATGGAACAACATCTGGTGGGATAACAGGGGGTGGGGGTGGCAATGCATGCTCTGCCCCGTTTCCATCTGCCCTGTTTTCTCCATTTGCGTCATTTTCTACATTTGCGCCATTCTCTCCATTTGTTCCATTTCCATAGGGCTCAAATGAATCCATAGCCTAAAAATGCACCAAAAGATATTAAAAGGTAAACATTAGTAGAAGGTAATTTCATTAGGAAGAAAAGAGCATGAATGATTAAAATTTCATTTATAGTACAAATGATAATTTGGAAAAAAAAACTGAACTCTCCAAGTATAGCACCAGAATAGCTAAAAATGCACTGTGTTTATATGCATCTATGAAGACCAAGAAAACCCCTTTCAATTCTAAAACAGTTATACAGAAAATAATCAAAAGGGTTTGATTTCCAAGTCGAAAAAACACTAACTAAAACCATAAAAATTGCCGGAAATACCCAAAATCCTACAAACATACTCATAAGCATTCTAAGAGTAACAATAAACTGCAAGCTTGAGACAGTTTCAGAAAACTGGTAACAAGAAAGAAAAATTCACCAACAATTATTCTTTTAGTGATTTTAAGCACAACTTTCCAGCTTTCAAGTATACATGCAAAGCTACTATTTTGCATAGTTTCATGCTATTTGCAGTTCAAATGGATGGTCAAACAAGAATCCAAAGTGACTGAAATGCTGAATTCTATAGAAATCTTGAAACAGTGCAGTAACTTCAAAATAGCATAAGTATCTCATTTTAACTCCTTTTTTCACGAAACCATGTTCAAAATGATCATTGAAGAGTCTCCTTTAAGATATCAAAAACTGAGAGTAAAATAAGAAGTGCAGGTTTTTCGAAAATCATGAAATGCCCCACTGGTTCAGCTTAGGTGTCAAACGCAGGAAGAGTCAGAATATCAAAACAGGCTTAGCCACTCGTATCAAATGCTTGTAGATACTTGAACCTAGAGACGATAAGCCAATATCAGTAATACTAGAAGAAAAATGCTCAGCAAATTAACAATTCCTAAAATCATGCAGAAAACAGAAATGACCAGGCCCCTGGGATCACCCTCTTACAAGATTAAACCCTAAAAAAAAACATGGTTGAATTATATAAATTAGACGAAAAGCAGATATTATAGACAGAGGAAATAAATACCTGGGAGAAGAGAAAAGAACAAGTGTACAAAATATCACCCAATACTCGATGGAGCTGACAGCTAATTAAACATAACCAATAGCTATCCCAACTATCGAGCTCAACATATCAATGATAGATAAGCAAACTTATCAGAAAAAAAACACATTGAAGGAAATCACTACTGACCTCTGCCTTAGCATGGACAATCTCTTGAAGCTCATAAGGGAACAATGAATTGAACTTTTGTTGAAGGCTCTTCACAACATGGTTGGCTGCATCTTGAACTTGAGGATCATGAGGCTGCACATCTTGCCATCCTGGAGCATGCCCACCTGATCAAAACCCAATTCAGTCCCAAAACCCAGTTCTGAATAATATAAATTCTGGAAATGGTAGAATAACTCCTAACAAGGTTTATGGTCATTTTTCAGTCATGTATACCACAGCTGTTGGCGACCAAGCCTACCATTTTTGTATGAATGCATCTTAAATTAGATGTCTTACATCTACCCAAAAGTTTAAAGCTTCAAATATTGGACTCCACACAATGGAAAAATCAATAAATAGGCAGAAAGAGATAGAGATAGGTATTATCATTGATATGATTTGGAAACGCAAGTACACTACAACACCTTAGTAACTAGTGTTTGTATCAACAGAGAACATAAATACTAACAGCAACATGGCATATTTACACCCAATTCATGGAAAATTGGTATACTACAAACCCATATTTACACCTATTGTCAATGCAACTGAGAGTTGGATGCCAAACTCACAGTTCTATTAAATTATTCAAGACAGAAATGCTAGATGGAATAGGGCCTTGTAAACCACTAGCTTGGATCTCTCTGTCAAACCATAATTCCGAGAATAGAGGTTAGACCATAACATATATTTTTTTTTTAGGGAAAAATTCACCAACGGTGTCTGGACACTTAGGGGACTTTCAGAATGATACCTGAACTTACAAAGTTATCAATGTGATACCTGGACTCATTATTTCGTATCAACGTCGTACCTACGATCAATTTCCGTCACGGTGCCGTTAAATTTTAACACGTGCAATGCACGTGAGTCACTTAATAAAAACAAAAAGACCAATTTACCCTCAAAAGTTTTTTTTTTCCTTTTCTTTCTTCTTCTTTTTCGTGTTCTTCTTCCTCCTAATCTGAATCATCAAGAACTCACCCTAGTTCTGGTGATAATCTGGTCGTCAAACCCAAGAAGCCCAAGTCTCCAGCTGATCTAAGGGAACCCAACTGATTTAATTGGAGATCAAAACCTCCAGTAGAACAGTTGAATGTACCTGCAATTCCAATGTGCTGTAAGTCTCCGTCTTCTACCATATATCTACTTCATCCTTTTCATACCCACTCTATTAAATTGAATACCCATTTTATTTCCAACAAAAAACAATTGGGTTTCCTAAGAAAATTTCATAGGGAGTGGTGGACTGTTTGATCTTGAAAACCATGTATGGATTGGATTGATAATTTCAAGAGTGGTGAGTTTTAAGGACTTGGAGATGGCGAATCAGGTGTGAAAGTGAAGAGGGAGACGATTACAGCATCCATGACATGGAATTGGAGTCTTTTGCTGTGATTTTGTTTGGTTTTTGACGTTTTCAGAAATCTGGGTGGTTGTATTTTGATTCTTTCTCATCTGGGTTTGGCTTGGTTTGACCAGTCTTGATAGTTTTGGGATCTGGAAAATTTTGACCAGTCTTGCTGGTTTTGGAAATCTTCTACCTTCCTCGTAGTTCTTCTTCCTCCCACTCTGGAATTTCTCTTTGTTAATTAATTGTCCAATTGTTCCTCTATCAGGAATTGATAACGGACCACTCCCACCTCCAATTTTCATTCAATTTTGGTGAAAGGGAAATTAAGTATTTGGGTATTACTGAATTTGATTAGGATCCTGGAATTTTGCAGAATTTGAGAATTTTGTGTAGTTGATGAAGAACCCCAAGTTATTCTCTGCCCAGTTTCATATGAGTCAAAAATCTTCTCTGCCAAAATTGATTTTTTTTTTTTGGCTATTTCTTTGGTGGTGCCTACCTTCACGACCAATCTTGTTAATTGAATCAGCCTTATAGTATATGTGGTTGTTCTTCAGGTTTAGGCCTTCTGGGTTTTGTACTTTATCCCACCCTACTGAGTCCCATCACCGAACATGAATCAGATTGGTGTTGTGCAAGGAAAGATGAGGATGGATGAAGTACTACGAGTAAAGTTACTCAAAAATATCCTGATACCAAACAATCCCATAACGTTAATGGGAATTGAAGAAGCAACTAAAAAAGAGGGATCTGGGCTTGGGTGGTAGAGGAAGAAGAAGGTAAGAGGAGGAAGCAGCAGCAGAAAAACAAGAAAAAGAAAGAAAAGGAGAACAAAAAAATTACTTTTGAGGGTAAATTAGTCTTTTTGCCCTCACTTAGTGCTTCATGTGCGTTACACGTGATCAAGTTAACGGCTCCGTTACCGAAATTAAATGGAGGTACAACGTTGATACGAAATAATGAGTCTAGGTATCACATTGATAACTTTGTAAGTTCCGGTATCATTCTGAAAGTCCCCTAAGTGTCCAGGCACTGTTGGTGAATTTTTCCCTTTTTTTTATTAATTCGGTTTTGGATATGTGAGATTCACTGGCAACACTCATGTGGGATTGTTTATACTAGTAATATTGTAGACACTAGAGCCAACTTATCAGTTGGTACTTGCTTATTCATCTAGGCTACCAACACTGGGATAGCATTAATGTGCACTCTAGACCAACAAATAATTTCAAAATACTGATTCACAAGATAGTCTCAGCAAAGTGAAAGAGAGAAGAAAATAAAACTAACCAATCTTTCTAAGAACTGTGTCATGTAGTTCTTGAGGCTTATTAGTGGCACCTACAAGAATATAAAAACAGTATTAGAGAGGCATGCTAAAATCTATTCAGGTTTTGGCATGATCAGAATGTGTTGATATCTAAAAGTCCAGCGGTAGCTGGATCTTAGCTAACGCTGATCCTGTGGGCGGATCGGTACTTGTGTTGTTCTCGAGGCTCCCGTTACCTGTCAAGTAAAATACAATGGGCGTCAGAGGGAGACCGCGCCGGGCGGTCTTCAACTCTCCGATGCCTAAGTTAGTCAATGTATTTATGTTGACAAAGTAACAGTAGGTAAGTATTGAATGCGTCCTTAATGAGGAGAGAGGAGAGAACCTTTTATAGGTGAGGAAGAGGTTGATCTTCTCTTTGTTTTCGATGTGGGACTGATATACTTCAGTTCCCAGTTTCAGAAGCTTTTGATGTCATCTTGGCGTGGTGCGTGGCGGCGCGTCGGCGGTAATCTGGAGGTGGTCCGACGCTGAGGCTGTAGCCCGCCTGGCGGTGTGTCTGCATGTCATTCCTTTAGTTGGAACTAGTACCTTTGGCGGTACAATGAGCGTGGCCCATTATAGCTAATTATGCTTGCAAATGTACATGTACGTACATACCCATACCCACCCGTTTCTATAATGGGTATTTTATAAAATACCCATACCCACCCAAACTTCATAAATGGGCACCGATACCCATAGAAAAAAAGAATGAAAATATAAAATGAAAAAAAAATATATGTATAACATCCCTCGAAACTCATCTAAGAAATTAAGTTAGAAATTTATTCCTTGTCACCCTTTTATCCCCTGACTTATTTAATTCAACTAATTCTAGGAGATGAACAAAGTTTGTTTCTAAGATTTTATTAACAATCCAAGTAAACTTATTTTCCTTGATCAAAATCCCTAACAGACTACAAAGATTAGAAATAAGAAAGGCATTATCTAACAAGTTGGCATTGTTGATTCTAACCAGCCAACACTGACCATCGATTTCTGGCATGGCAACACTACTTATTTAAATTCACAAGCTTTGATTGAAGTGAGATATAAAGCTTACCAATCACAATTACTAGATCATTAGGATTAGATATCACTCCATCAAACTGTAAAGTCTGCACCTCTTATTTCCCATACAAGCTCCGAAGAAAACCACATATCAGGCTGTTGAGCAAAAATTGCACACAGTGAGCGTAAATGTCACCCAACATAATTTCACTCGTATTCATTAAAAGAATAGAGTTTTAATTAGTTCGGGTTCGTCCCATTCAAGACAGAATGTGTCTTTTAATTGCAATCCCCATTACAGGGAAACACCCTTTGATTCCTATTATGAAGAAATCAATTGTAGGGATGTGTGTGTTTGTTTATTTTTGTGGCTGCACCCGGATTTGAATGGGTTGCCTACGTACCCTAGGAGAGGGATCAAGCCATTCGTAGTTCAAGATTCCCAATGGGTGAATGACCCATTGGAGGGTATTGCTTTTTGAAATAGGAATAGTGTTTGGACGAATTTGGTGTAAGTGAACCAGGGATTCGATTTTGGATTTGTTTGGAAAAGCTATGACGTTTCCTGGTGTATGGTGGAATTTGACTGATGAGGTCAGGGATTTGAATTGAATGAACCAGGGAGTCAGGGATTTTGTTTGGATTTGTGGTTGCATCTAGTGGGTCGCTAGATTGCCTACATACCTTGTAAAGGGATCAAACCGTTGTAGTTAGAAAGAATTTGTATTTCTGGTGTTGAGATAATTTTTGTGTCGACAGATGTATATATATTTATTTTTTTGAATCCATCGAATGTATTTCTTCTGCAGACAGCCCAATTTAATCTGGGCACCCGATGTGTTGAATATTATATTGGGCCGTGTAAATGGGCTTTTGTGTTTGTCGACTAACAAATTTAGCCGGGCCCGAACATCGAAATAAACCGTTTAGAAATGGGCTTTAAGATGTGTCGGTGGGGGATTTCGCAAGCCCATGGATGGACACCCATTAATTTATATCCACCCCCGTTTTTCACAAGTGTGAAACTCCCAGCCCAATGAAGGAAGCCCAACCCATAAACAAAGAGAGAAACTTGAGACTCGACAAGATTAAGAGTTCGGCGTGATTATCAGAGCCTGAGTTAGAAACCAAGTCGGAGACTGGTATGGGTTTCAATTCAACTTGGAAACGGAGATGTCCTCTTATACTCCGCATAAAAGGGGGGTTTCTGTCATCTGGTTCGGCATCTATTCTCCTAAGCGAAGGATCTGAGGCTTCTCCCCTGTGTAGAGAAAGAAATTGGGTAAAGTTTCTCTTTCCCGTCTCGTCTTCACTGGGCTTCCATTATTCTGAATACTGACAAGAGTTCCCAATGTTTTTGGCTGCGGTAGATTCGAAGCTTGTTCCGGCTATTGAGTGATTTTAATTCGCATGCAAGAGAAAAAGCTGGGGTGACTCTTCAATCTGCAGGTACGACCACTTCTGTGCAGCCATAATCAATTGCTTCATTTTTTATTGTCGATTGTCTGGGTTTAGTTGAAACCCAAAGATGGAGCATCTTCTTTCTTTAATTTTTCTTTTGACTGAGAGACGAGCACGTAACACCGATCATTCTGCAGCCCACTTGCTAAAGCTATAATCTGCAGCACATTTTTGTCCTTTGCAAAGCAATTATTAAACTTGTTGCACTTTGTTTTGTTGTTGCCACCATTCACCACCGTTTGCAATATATATATATATATATATATATATGTATACAATTATGCAATACATGTGATTTTTGTCTTCTGCATATGAAAGAAACTCACGGCAAAGTGCAAACCATGACTTGCAGCACCTTTTTTTTTTTGCCATAGCAATTGTTTAATTAAACCTTGCTGCTGCACTTGTGTCTTTTGTCTCTTGCATCTAAAGCACACCACAACTTCATAATCAAATATATATGCTTAAAAGCTTACATATATTTAATTATAATTTTGAGGACTCAGACTTGCAATATGTCTTTGAAAAGTCTATATTTAAAGCCTCTTTGTCATTGTTTGCAGGTTTTGGCCATTCCTCCATAATTAAAGTTCCAGAAAGGTGAGGCTATTTGCTTGACAAAGTATTTGTTAATTTCACTTTGCCTTTGTCCACCGTTTCAGCACCGCTTCCATTCAAAGCACCCACCACTTGCTGCACTTTATATTTGTTGTTGTCTTTCAATTGATTTCGTCAGTACTCCAGAAATTAATTGATTAAACCTGCCATCTTTCTTTTTGTCTGTGTGGTGTACAAAGCTTAATTGCAAGATTGGATTATATTGCCACCGTTTGATAGATCGAACATTTAATCCATGTTTCTTGTCATCTTGTGTGGTATTGCTCTTAGAAACAATTAAGATTTGTTTCTATTTTGTTGCTTCCCAGCCTGCATAGCTTTGCCTCTGACCAATTATTAAGCAGTCGAACTTTGACTTCATCTAGACCATACTCACAGCCTCAGAGGATTAATTAATTTGTCATCACTTGTCCTCCTGCTAGTGGGAAACAGCAAGTCCAAAATGGCACAATTAAACCACCACCGCTTCAAACTAGCTGACCAAATTAATTAAATCCGTCACCCCTTCACAAAGCTTTTACCAGTACAACTTAGCTTGCTTCATCCTGTAGCCTTGTTCTGTTCTTTTTTTTTTAACAATTCAAAGCCTTCATGTGTGCAGATTTAGTTGACCACGAAGCCCTGCTGCCAATTTTACAGAGGTAAGCATTGCAAAGAAATAGTAACCTACAGCTCTTTCCTTCTGTCTGTTTTCATTCTTCTTCTTTCCCTCTTGTCTGCAGCTCTGCCTTCTGACTCTTTTATTCTTTTTTTTTTTGTTTGCAGGTCACAGAGAAGGATTAAAAACAAACAACCTTTAAAGGGTGAGTCTTTGATTATTTCTCTTGGTTGATTGGCCTTGTATGTCTTTGTATGGCTTGTTTTGGGAAGTGGTGGTGCAAGGCTTTTACTATGGTGGCAGAAGGAAAATGAGGCAGAGCGGGGAGCTTTTTTTGTGATATGTATTGCTGAGATTGAAGGAAGATAGTGTGGCGTCTCGTGCAGCTTTTGGAACTTGGCCATTCATGAATGACCCTATGTTCCAGCATTAGAAACTGCAGCAGCCAAGCACGTTGAGACTTCGGCCGTTCATGAACGACCATATCAGTCTAAACGCAAGAGAAGCTTTCTCGGCCGTTCTTGAACGACCATGGTTGTCTTCAAAAGGGTATTGGCTGTTCATGAACAGCCCCCTTTGCTTGAAGAGTAAACCTATTAATTCTCTGCCAAGGAAAACAAGAACAACATGATGCAGCATGTACCTGAACTTCTTCTTTCGAGCTGCTTTGGTTTTGCTCTCTGTTTGGGCAGAGTCTTTGCTTGCAGATTTTTCTTCTCTTCTTCTTCGTCTCTCTCCGTGTCTCTCTGTGTGTGTTTCCCTTCGGTGTTGCTGCCTATATGTAGTAGTCATTGGATAGGAGCAACCGGATAGTGATAACTTCTTTGTATATTTGAACTGATCAACAACTTGACCGAGGCTTGAAACAAGGAATCAAAGCTAACAGAACATTATTATCTCCTCTAACTTAACGTTAAAGATAATGGTCTCCTTAATTTGCTGTTTAGACTTGGTCAAAGATGTAACAACTTATCTTAAGTGTGAAATTGAATATGAATGTATTTCTGTCTCTGTTTTTTTTTTTTACTGCAGCCCCATGTATGTAGCAACCAGTTTTTTTTATGTCTCAACACAGGCACCTCAGGTGTTCTATAATAAGGTGGTTTCTTGGCCAAGATCTTGTCCCCAGAATAAAACCTTTTCATTTGTAGTCAAACAAAAATAAACAAGCATGTTACAAAGCTGAAATGATAAATAGACTCAACAAGGAATCCAAGTTAGAGCATCTATGACAGTCCTAAATTTCAAGGGTTAACATCTCCTTGTGCCGCAGAAAATACCAACAAATTAATTCATTTTTACATTGGACCACCATCAAGCACTTATGTATTTTATAAAATTTGTAGCAGCACCAAGCAATAAGCCAACATAATCAACACCAAAGTAAACTATACATTTATTTACTAGACCAGAAACAACCCTTACGTCAATCAGCAGCAATACATAACTAGTATGGGTTACCACAATGTCACACAGCCACGGTTCCTTCAATCAGTCATAATGCCTAACTAGCAATGTTCCCAAAAGGCTTTGGTTGAAGTGAGATATATATAAAACTTACCAATTCACAATTACTCGATCATTAGGATTAGATGTCACTCCATCAAACTGAATTAGAAACTCTGACTTCAATCTTCTGCTTGCATCATTTTCGTTTACCTGCCTTGTTGACATGATACTATCAATCTGTCAACAAATAAACAACAGAGACCATTAAATTGCTGTTTTACTAAGAAACAGTGACACACCTTCCATTTTGAGAATTGGGATTTCTCACTGTCAATATAAAAATTAAAGGCCAACAAAATGAATACCAAAGTAAACAGAGATTAGAAAACCAAATTCAATTGAAGAGCAGACCTTTTTGGAGTGGTGGATGATATGAGATGTGTAAGACCTATGGGTAAGTGAGGACGCATAACTCGGCGGTGCGCTGGCGGCACTGGAACTCTTTAATGGCATCGCAGAGGTGTCTAAGGGAGACGGCGAGGTCGGAGGTTTGGGGAGAGACGACGATGGCGACATTGCGAAGAGGATGAGAGGGTTAGGCTTGGAATCTGCGGAAGAGTGGATTGAAAAAAAAAAAAATTAAACCTCTAAGATCTAATCCACACAAATCGAGCCACTCGCTTACCATCTAGTTCTGATTTGGATAGAAAAGAAAGCCACCGCTAGTGAATGCTTTTAGAGTTTAACTGGGCAAATTGAGTTGTCCTGTTTCAATGGTCTTCTTCAATTCCTGCCCTGTTTCATAAACATAAGACATCAAGAAAAGACAATAAACAGGTATGAGGGTGGAATATGTCGGGGTTTTGAACTACCTTCAAGTACAATGAATCATAAATAATGGAAGCACTATTATAGGTAATGAAGCGACCTAACACCAAAAACCCAGCGACTCAAATTCCATTACCTTTCTATTTGAAGACCAACACAAGCCTAGAAATCCCAAATCGAAGAGAGGACAAAGTGCCGTAAAAACCCCAAATCGAGTAGCTGTGAAACCCCCAAATCGAGTAGCCCACAAATCCCCAAATTGACGTCGTAAACCTAGAGATCAAAGAACACTAATCTTCAGCGGATTGAAGAACCTCCTCATTCTTCCCAGTTCCTAATACGCAGAACCCTATTTCTTCACAAATGGAATTGAGTGATGGCTGAGTCGAGATAATAGAACCCTAATCTCGGCGGTGATGTGTGTAGGCAAAGATCATGATGTAGATGGAGGAAAGGATTGCGGAGACAATAGGGAGAGGAGCAATCTAGAAAAAGGGAAAGTAAAACGCGAGAGGAGATGATGTTTTGAGGAGAGATGCTCGAAGAAAAGGTCATTTGTTATTTTGTTGAAGTGTTATTTTGTGCAAGTGGGAGATAATAGCTATCAAGGCGCGGAGGTTTGGGTTTGTTTTTTATTTTGTATTCATGAATCAGACAACACATAGATGCAGTTTTGTTGTCTGATTATACATAGTTTAAATTTGAGCTGAGGGAGCAAGGAGGGATAGTTCCCGCCTATGTGCAATCATAGTACCAGTTTTGGCGCTAGAGATAGATATCTCTCATTTAGACAACGCAAATAAGAAATAAAGTCGTAGAAGTACATATATGTAACCTACATTTCGATCAAAGTTTGTTCATTTTGGGGGAATGAATGACATTTTGGATGCATTGAAATTTGCCAGTATATATCTTCATTACTTAGACAACACAAAGTAAAAAATTGTTGTATGATATTTTGCAAGCTACACTCATACAACAGATATAACTATTCTGTTGTCCTTTGGAGTACTAATTTGGAGCCAAATTTGAGTTAGGCTAAGAGGGAAATATGTCGCTGTTTTTTTTTTCATTCACATAACAGATTATTTTTGTAACCGTTGTGCAATGACCTTCTAAACAAAAACTTCAGAATTTTAATCACCTTATACAACGTAAGTTTACTAAACGTGTTGTGTGATTCACTTTTCTTTATCACACAACACTTTTTTTTTTCGTTGTTCAAAAAGTGTTGTGTGTTAACGTTTTTGGTGTAGTGAATCCTTATGTCAATTATTATGTAATTAATCCACTTTTATTTATTTTGTAGAAAATAAGCGGAGTTGCGAAAATTGAGAGAAAATTATGGAAAATTGAGCAAAATGAAGTTTTCGACAAAAGGACAAGATAGTCAATTTCGATCAAACATGGTTAACACGAGCGAGGAAGCCGAATCAAATTATTCCATTTTGATACTTTCGGATGTGCGTTGTAATCGGAAGGAGGAGTAAAATAATGAATTTGTGTTAATTAATCATAAATCATAGTTTTGATTAATTAAGCATAATTTGATTCCCAATGATCAATTAAGCTTAGTTTGATCAATTAATCATTTGTTCATAGCCACGCACGTGCTCATCTTTCTCTTTGGCCACTAGCACGCTGCCACGTGGTAATTTACCTTATATCTCTCCTTTCTTCTTTCTCACAAAGAAATGGCCAGCCCGCTATTCTTTTTCTCTCTCTCTCTTTGTGACCAGCCACGTGATGTACCACCATCATGGGCCTTCTCTATCACAGCCACACAAAACAAAACAAAAAACCCAAGACCCATTCGTGTATATATATATATATATATATATATATTTGCAGGTCAGCACAAATGATAACCTAACACAACACCAGCCGCACTCATTCCTTTACTCTTCCTCAGTTCATCTAACACTGAATCAACCACCCCATATTCATCTCTTCTTCTTCCCACCGAAACTCAACACCACCAACCCATTTTCTATAATTTCTTCACTACTCCACCACTAATTATCATCAATTTCACAAGATTCAAGGGGAAGCCCAAGCATCAAGAACTTCATCACCATTAAATTTGGGTAAAAGTGGAGAGCCATAATTGAAGACTAGCCATAATTGCTTTATAGCAATTTGTGGCTTGTTCTTGTTACTCCTACTTCTCTTCACTTTGTTCCTCTTTAAATTATGTATATTGATGTTAGTTTAGTGATGGATAGTGAGTAGTTTTGTTGTTGGGGGCTAGGGTTGTGTGCCATAGTACAAATCTTATGTAAAAGATGTTTATTTTAATGTAATGATGCAATTTTCATATGATAGATGCTTATATATATTTTTGTTGGGTTAAAATACATATCTAGGAGCCTAGTCAACTCTAGGGTGTGTATTTTGAGCATATCTAGGATGGAGTTAGAGGCTTGACCCCCTCTAATTCCTAAGCTAGAAACCTTCAATTTCGTATTTGAGGGGTTATAAGCATGGTGATTTACACCCATTGCATGAATGCACGGGCGGGTCGCTTAGTAGTCTAATTCTTTGATCTTTAGGCCTCTTAATGTGAAGTAGAGACCCTTGAACGGCTCTAATTCATGTCAAGTGAGTTCCTACAACCCTTGAACTGGAGTAGGAATACCATGAAAGGGAATTTCGGTCCTTGAGCCTTGAACCGCCTTGGATACGACTACCGCCAAAGTAGGAAATTTGCATATACATTAGATTAGCTTCCGACACATGAGATTTGGATGAAGGAACCTCCCTAGCACCCGACATTCTTATTCATATTGTTTACACTTTTATTAATTTCCTTGCATTTTTATTAATCGTTTTGCATTTTCTTACTTTTTGTTAAATTCAAATCAACTCTCAAACATTAAATCCATCAGCTCATTTATGTATACCCACCTTGAGGCTCAAAGTTAGTGGCTTTGAATAGGCTTGGTGTGAGCTAAGCTGAGCATTGCCAAGGCTTGATGTCTTGATTGTTTATAGTTTTTATTTTTATTTTAAATTTTTTTGTATGCATTTAAGTTGTCCTATAGCCAATTACCTCGGTTATGTCCAACACCTAATCCCCGAGGTATGATAAACTAAGGTCTAAACACTTCCCTTACTTGACACGATTCGTACGCTTGCGAGAGTTTATGCATCAAGTCAATATCAGTCACTCATGCAATGAGTATCATTGATGCATCATTTGTTCAGCTCAGTATTGAGGTTGACAGGTACAATAATGATAAGCCTTTAACAGGTGTTGCTAAGATCACTGGTATGAGCCATCGAATTCCACAGTACAATGTCACTTGTTGGAAGTTGGAAGACATTTCAGAATTGAGGTCAAGTCTGTTCTTTGAGCGGGTGGAAATGTTATAATTCTATATTTTTAAATGGGCTATCGTTGTTGTATGGGCTTATTTGGGCCTTTTGTTACATGAGTCAACTACTTCTAGATGTTTTGTTTAAGTTTAAATAGCCATTAGAACTTGTAACGGATAATTGAAGAATATTGAAGTTTAGTTTTCTTATTCATTTCCTTTAGCTTTATGTTATTTCCTTTCCTTCAGGATGTCATTTCTGGGCTTGGATCCTGGGGATCCTAACACTTGTCGTCTTTTGTTCTCTCTCTACAAACGTATATATATCACCAGTTCACCACTATCAATAAAGCAAAGGTATCTTTACAGTTCATTAGAGCATCTCCCATGGTAGGCGAAAAGCCAAATGGTTTTAGCCTACCAAAAACAAAATATTCTCTCTAATATGCCTTTTTGGCCTACCAACAAAAAACAGTGCTGCCACCGTAGGCCAAATTCCATGATTCAAAAATCAACATCAACATATCCAACGGCTATAATTCTAGTACTCTTTTTCTGAGCTCAGAATATATCTCCAAGTATGCTTTTGACGAGGCTATCAATAAAACTAGTTGATTTAGTTAAATAGAAATAATATATCATAAAAATTAATGATTATACATTTATTTTAAAAATTCTAAACATATCAAACAGGCTCATATTGAAGATCTCAACAAGATATTTACAATTATGTAATTTTAATATTTAGTAACATTATAAATAGGGTTAATGCTCATACACCCTAAATCCGTGAAAATACTTCTCATACACCCCAGTGTATTATTTTTCTTCCTCTCCACACAACTGTTTCTCTCTTTTCTTCCTATCTACCCGTCTTGTCGAAAACACTACCATTAGTACCCCTCCTTGCTTTCTCTAGCCACTTTAGTTGTATGTCAGGGTCAGAGTCTGCATATACATCTCTTTCATATTGCTGTCTATTGTTTAACAAAAGTTTTAGAAACGTGGTGGGCCCATCAGAGTTTTTATTTGAATATATATGCAAAGTTAACAGTCATCCTTTGATTCAAAGGTAAACAGTACGATTTACTATTCATAATTTCGATCGTGGATAGACTTGAATTAGTCGCTATCTGTAGAAACACTAGCAAAGAATTGCAAAAAGAAAGAGAAAAGTTTAGAAAACTGAAAGACTATAGAGATAGTTTTAATAGAGAATCTCCCAACTATTGGGATATTATTTATAGACTCCAAACTAGGATCTATAAAATAGAAGAAGATATTGATAATCTTTTATATGTTCTAGAAATAGAACAAAAACCTCTGGATTATTTGAGCATTGATTAGATCCGCACATCACTGGTATCAGAGCTTGTAAAATAGCTCAAAGGGGAACCCCCCCAAAATGGGGACAATGTCAGAATTGTTATTAGAGAAAATAAATTCTCTACTGAAATCTTCTGATGAGAATCAGAAGCTGTTACTAGAATTGTCTAGATGTCAGACGCATCTAGAAAAATTACCTGTTATAATCCACCAATTGGAAAGATTGGAAAACAAACTGGATTATATCAAGGATCTTTCAAAAACGGAAGAAGAAAAACTAACGAGTGTTAGTAGAAAAATCAAAGAACAGCAAAAAACGCTGGATTCTATACTGAAGGACAAGAAAGTGCCTACAGTAAAAAAGAAGGCTAATGGATTCAAACCATTAGAAAAACCAGATAAGAATCTTGTTCCAAACATGATTTTTCTGGAACCATCTACTAGTCAAACTGGTATCCGGTATGAAAACCCGGAAAAAAAAGAGAAATGAAGATGTTAAGCATCTTTGGAAAAAAGAAAGGAGTACAACTCCTATATGCTGAAGAGTTCGAATTCAATGAAATCGAACAAGAGGTAAAAAAACTCCTCAATTCCAAAATTAGATTTTAAACAAATCTACAGAAAAGGAAAGTTTGATTTGATGGATAGCCATCATTTTAAACTACTAGAAATCACAACCCCCGCTACAGCAGGTGGAGAAACTGATCTTCTACTGATCACTCCAGCAGAAGTCGCCAGAGCACAAGCAAAAAAATATCAATTTATGCATATCAGAGCAGTCCAAGTAGGCATAAATTTGCTTGCTCGAGAAGGCATAAACTGTTTAGTCCTATGTGTTCTACAGGACAACAGGTTAACAGACTTCCAAGCTAGTCTGTTTGGAACACTTGAACCATCCTTATGCGATCAAATAGCATATTTCAACTGCTTCCCGAACTTCACCACCAGCTTGAAAGATGCAGCTCACTGTCTTCGGCTGAGAGTCAAGACAGATGGCATATCAATGAAAGAAGATATGCAAGAACTTGCAATAGTATATAGAATATACTATAAATTGATGAGCACTACAGTAGCCCCAAAGACAAGGATAACAAATATCTCAGGTCTTACTACTGGATTCCTCACCAATCAGAAGAACCATTCACAGCAGATCCATAAAGTTACTTGGAATGAAGTGACTTTTCCTCTTGAATGGAAATTGTCCGGTCCAAAAAAGCAACCGGAAAGAGCAAAAGCAAAAATCTACTAGAGTAGAAAGACTGGAGAAATTAGTCTTAATTTTGACAATCACAGAAAAAGTGATGTCTGTCCTGAGAACCTCAGAATAAACAAGAATCTTCTGAGAAGAAGTTATAGCACTAGAGAAGCTAGTGTCAGTGGTACAAAACCCACTATTGAAGAACCAATTTCTGAAGAAGAATTGGAGGTTGATCTGAACAGACTAGTCAATATGTTCAGAGCTGAGAGGCTCTATGATCTTTATGAAGAAGCTGAGAATTGTGAAAATCCTGAACGATTAGAAAGACTAATCGAAGAAATGAAAGAATTCAAATTCAGAAAGACGAGAAAAGTCTTTCCTTATCAAGATATTGAAATGGAAGAAGGAGAAAGCTCCAGAACTTTCATTAGCAGAGAAAAAAGGGAAACAAAACTCCCATTTCAGAAAGCCCCCACGGGTAAAAAAAGGAGAAAGAAATTCCCAAAGATTTGTCCCAGAGGACAATCTGCCTAGAGTTTCGATCACGAACTATGGCATCTGGTTAAATCTAGACAAGAGTCTTAACAAAAGAAAAACCATTGACCAATGGGTAGATAACCTGATGATGACTTCTGCACTTACCCTTGGTAAATTTGAAGCACCAGATTTGCAGGTGTACTATGAAACTACTCTTACTGGAGTGGCGAAAAAGTATTACCTATCTTTCAAAGAAACTGCCAGAGGAAGAGACTGGCTTGAAGAAATCAAAAATTCAAAGTCTCCGTATGATTTTGCAGTACCCCTGTACGATCAGTTCTGTGGAGATCTTTCAAATCTGAGTGAAAAAGCCAAAGAAACGGCAAAATCAAATATCTATGCTCTCAAAATTTGTGACATGAGATATTTCGAAGAATACTTGAATGAGTTTCAAGAATATTACTGTACAATCGGTGAACTAGAGAATATTGATCTAGTTAATCTGTTGCACAGAAAACTCCCTGAACCATGGAGAATAGCTGTGAGAGAAAGCATAGCTGAAAAACCAATTGAAAGATTTTCAGTTGGAGGAATTGCCGACAGAATCCGGCAATTACTAAAAGAGCAATGCAAAGCCAATCTTAGAGCTAAGATGGCCAAGAAACAACTCAAAAGAGTTGAAAATTTCTGTTATGGAATACTGGATATACCCACAAACTGGGGATGGCATGACTCCAAATTCCACAGAAAGAAGAAAAAAGAAAAAAAATTCAAAAAGAGTAATAAAAAAAGAGATTGGAAATTCAAGAGAAGATCCAATTACCAGAAACAGGAAGATGAAGATCCAAAAAAGAAATTCTTCAAGAAAAAGAAGAATACTCATCAGCATAAACAACCTAGCAAGAAAGCTTGCAGATGTTGGTTATGTAAAGCTGAAGGGCACTATGCCAATGAATGCCCGGAAAAGGGTAAAAGATCTACTAAAGCTCTCTTTGAAGAATATGAGCAAATAGTAGAAGTAGCAAACATGAAAGGCTATGAAATAGCCTATTCTGATGATGAAAATGATGACAGGTCAGTTTATTCTGCCTGGTCTGAAGAAGAAAATTCATCAGATGAGTCTGAGATAGATTCTGAAGTAGAGTACTTTGAATCCAGACAAATGAACGTTTTGAGAATCAAAAATTGGGAAGAAAGTAAGACAGAATCATTAATGTCTTCTTATCAGGTGAACCCTGGTACATTCGTTTGTGACTACTGCCTATGTCACGAAAAGAATGGTCTCCCTATGTTTTGTGAAGAGTCTAAGAAGACTTATCACAAAGAATGGTTCATAGCTGAAGCAAGAAGGAAAGCCAAGAATGGCTCTGTCAGCCAGTTGGTTGAACAAGAATATGAAGAATATTTCGCTGAGCAAAAGGCGAAGGAAGTAGAAACTCTGTTCCAAAAAGTCATGGAACCATCTTCCTCAAAAATAAAGGAAGAAATCATCGGTGAAGAAAAAATCGATGAAGAAATTGAACTGGTTGAAACACCAGAAATTGTTCCAGAAGAATGTTAACCATTCATGCCACAGGAACAAGCTTAAGAAAATGAGCTTCATCAATCGAAAGTCGTCTCTACAAGTAGATACAGCAACTACATAGAGATTGGACTAAAGTTCCCTGATCACAAAAAATATCATCTCATACCTTTGTAGATAATGGATCGGGATTTACTGTTGCAAAGAAATTTGCAATTCCAGATGAACTCTAGAAAGAAGATAAGAAAAAATCCGCTACTGGTGTTACATTTGATGGGAGCCATCTCACCATGAAAAAAGTAGCAAAAAATGTTCATATCACCATTGGTGGAGGAACATTTATCATCCAGAATGTTTGGCAATCTGAAGGCCAAGGATCTGATTTCTTGTTGGGAAATGATTTTATTCTCCAACAAAGATTCATTCAGGATGAAGAAGCGATAGGCTTCAGAAAAGGAGAATGGGTGTTCTGGGCAGACCGACTCACACAAGCAAAAAGTGTGGTAGGTCCCGGTTTTACTACTCAGTATCAGAGATCGCAATAGAATAGTGGTGATCTTACCCCCTACAATTCCAAATTTGAGCCTATACTCCAAATCAAGCAACAAGAAGAATTACTTGTTGAAGAATCTTCTGAAGAAGAAGAAGAAGAAGAAGAAGCTAGTGAAGATGAAGAAGCTAGTTTCATCTATGAACATAACCTCAAGCACTTTCAGAACAAGCTTGAATCTCAGCAAATTTCCAAATTTGAGCCTATACTCCAAATCAAGCAACAAGAAGAATTACTTGTTGAAGAATCTTCTGAAGAAGAAGAAGAAACTACTTAAGATGAAGAAGCTAGTTTCATCCATGAGCATAACCTCAAGCACTTTCAGAATAAGCTTGAGTCTCAGAAAATTCCCACTCTTGAAAAAATCAAGAAACTACTAGAACAGAAT
>BDJD01001697.1:35427-51407 GCA_002564525.1 Rosa multiflora
GGGGGGATTTTTGGTTTTTGGTTTTCTTTTGCCGAAAATAAAAGCTAAGCTAACAAAATAATTAAAATGCAAAAACATAAAAACACAAATGGGATGTGGGAACAAGGATCAAAGTCGAAATATATGATTAAATCGTTTCAAGTTCATCATTGTTCATCATAGTCATGCAAGAGGAGTTGATCATGTGAAACGTTCAAAGCAAACAATTTCCCATATTTTACTTTCAATGCTAATTAACCTAAGCGAAAGCACCTAGATTAATTCTATCAAACATGCAATCAAACCCTAGAAAGCTAGTTAATCAAGTCATGTTTAACGCATTAAGCATCTAGAAAGGCTATCAATTCAAATGTGCAACTTAGTATGAAAAAGTCCACTTAATTGCAATCTTCTTTGATTAAATTCGGTTTTTGTACAAAACCTTTACTACTTATTGATTCAAGAACATAAAACCAAAAAGTTGATTCATGTTCTCAAATTCATAGCAACATTCACATAAAAACCCTAAATGTTTCGAACCATTCAAGATTATCATACAAAAGATTTCTATCATGCAAATTTAATCAAACACTCACACAAAAGCAACCATAAATCGCAATATATGAATCTGAAAATTAACAATTCATCATAAAATTTCAGAAAACAATACTTGTTCAAACAATAGTGTCAACTAAGGCATAACCAACGAAAATTACAAAGCAAAGGTTACAAGGAGAATCGGATTACACCGTGATGAAGATGAGATGAATGAAGTGATGAATGGTCTCTTGAATTTCGAAAGCAATCTTCAAGGATGGTGATGGATGATGTGCACGGCTTGACCTCTTCTCCCTTGGCCTTGCTTGAACTTCGTGGTTGCCCTAGAGGATGGAGATGAACACGGCTAGGCTAGAGAGAGTTTTCTGATTTTTCAAAGTGTAAAACGTAAAAGTGGGAACTAGGAACTCCTTGACGTTGAGAAAGGGGAAGAATATATAGGAGCACGGCCTCCTTTGTTCTCCAAGACGTGTAACCCTAGTAATCTCACGGCACAATGACATAACTCCACATAATTTCCTCCAATGCTTGCATGCCACATAAGCCCTATGAGGTGGTTCAACCAATCATATAATTCCAATTTAATTCCCTAAATAATCTTGCCGAACTTCCCTTGATAATATTCTGATTTTATACTTTTATTTCGGCCAAACTACCTTTAGGGAATTAAGGAATGTATCTAGACTTCTTTTGAGCTTTTCTTGGTCTCCACACATATTTTCTTTCCTTAAAACTCTCTAGATAATATCTTTGCCGAATTCTCTAGGGTTTCTTCTTTATTTTGCACGGCAATTCCTTGTTTTCCTCTTCATTGTTCACGGCAACTCTTCTAGGGTTTATCTCCAAGTATTTTCTTTCCATAAAAATAACCCTAGAAAATCTCCACCGAAATCTTCTTATTATTTTCTGATTTTCACGCCACTTTCCTTGTTTTTCTCTTGGCTTTGAACGGCAACAATGATGTCTAGGGTTTATTCTTGCGTCACAAACCCTAATTGTATGGGCTTCATGGGCCTTTTATCCATTTGCCGAAAATCCACTTCATTCTCGAGAGTTCTTGGGCCTTGTTGCTTCTCATTCAAGCCTTGTCATCTTCCAACGTCACAACACTTTATTTTTCCATTTCCTTTTCATAGTAACGTTGGAAACTTCATTGGTGAGCTTTCCTCCCTTTCGCAGGGTTTCCTGGTTGGACCAGGAAAACTTCTTTTCTTCATTTCTGCTCATTTCTGTGGCTCATTGTTCTTCATCTTTGCTCCCCTTGGTGTTTGCAAGCTCCTCTTTCCATTTGTGAGTTCATTTTCACTTTTTAGCTCGGAGGTCCTGAAAATAGAAACTAATAAGAAAAATAGAAACTTTCCTAAAATGAAAAATGGCAACTTTCCTAATCTGAAAATGGGAAACTTTCTAAAAATGAAAAATAGAAACTACTAAAAATGGAAACTTACTAAAAATGATAAATAGAAACTATAAAAATAGAAACTTTCTACAAATAGGAATTTTCCCAATCAAAGAATGGAAACTTTCCTAAACAAGGTTTTATTAAGGAAATAACGCAAGAAATGTAGGGAAATGCAGTTAAAACGTCGCATTAAAATGCTCCTATCAAAAATTGAACTAGAAAAGATGAAATTTAATAGACTGAGGCAAAACTCACCAATTGTCAACAAATCGATTGTGTAGACTCAAAATGGAGATGGAAACTTCATGAAATCAACTCAATGTCGAGGGAGAAACATGACCCTATCTGAGTAGAAACTGAATTTGAAAGAGGATTGGACATGCAAACACGAATTAGAATCAAATATCAGTGGCATCTTAGAACAGAATTTTCACTGAACAGTAAGTGGTCTCACCTTGATTGAGAACGAATTAACCGTTGGATTCTCATGATTTTCGAGCACGGTTTAGAAGACACAATTTCAAACAACTTTCATGCAGAAGTCTTGGTGATATAAATAGCAGAAGTGCCATTTTTCAGCTGTCGAAGTTGGCTGACAGGACCGAGTCCAGAAGAGACTCCCACCTTGAAACTTTCTCTCAATCTAGAATTAATGAACCGGAAGGTTTGGTTCTGTTCTGACTCACTTTTGCTACAGAAATGGAGCTTCACCGGGACGGAAACGTTTGATCAAAGTGGAAAGCAAAGGAGAAGGATCTAAAGAAAGAGGAGGGTTTTCACAGGTGAAGGACGCGTGTCTGAACTGATGATCATTTTTCTTCCCTTTTGATTTGGTTTGACCAATCTAATGGTCGAGAAAAATGCCATGTGTTACCTAACGATTTCAATCTCTAAAAGAATAGTTAACACCAAAAAGCTCTCCCAACTGATGGAGACTTCAAACATTATTTTCACCGGAAGTCACTTGCTTTACTACAAAGCCATTCCCAAATTGACTTTTGCAAATCTCCCAAGTACCAAATAGGATTCTTTAATTTTTCAGGGTCTCATAATGTAGTTGTTCGGACCCAAATTTTGAGCTGTTGAACAGAGCGAAACCTAACCCAATCTGGCAATCAATCTCTATATCGCTCTTATGAGAGTTTATCTAAAGGTGGTGGTGGTTGGATATGAAAACTCAAAGTCTATAACAACAAGACTGGAGAATAATTTCATGTATTCATTATTGGAAGAGATGGCATATATAGCCTTACAAAGATGAAAGAAAACAGCAGCCCACGCAACACACAACTCTGATGCGTGGTACACGTTTATAAGGAAAAAGTCAAAACCTTAACTAACCCCTAACAATTAGGGTTTATTTAACAGCATTAAAGATAAACTATCTTAACACAATAATTCAAACTTGACAACATTAATGCAAACCCTAACAAATCCTCCCCTAAACTGAAGGCATTGCTTGTTCATATTATGTATATGGTTATACCCAAAACAGCAATTTCAATAACAAATGTAATGTATCATCTCATCTCAATGATATATTTTTAGACTAATTTCAGTTTACCCCTCTGAGGTTAGGGGTCGTCATCATGTTAGTCCCTCTAGTTTCAATTTAATCATTAACACCCTTATACTCTCCAAATTTATTAGCCGTGTTCAATTTTTGGACCTCAGTCCAAATTGGACGTTAAATCTGTTATGTGGACCTCAGTCCCTCTAGTTTCAATTTAATCAGTAACACCCTTATACTCTCCAAATTTATTAGCCGTGTTCAATTTTTGGACCTCAGTCCAAATTGGACGTTAAATCTGTTATGTGGACCCCTTTTAGGGGGCAAAATGGTAATTTTGAGCTCCAAATTATATTAAAAAAAATCTGTTTTTTTTTCTTCACTTATTATTATTATTTTATAATTTTGTCTTTGACCTATACACCACAAGTTATAATAGGTTTATAAAAACAAAAAAAATACTCTAGGTGGTTAAAAAGTCGCTCGCTGATCTACGATATTTGTGCTATATCTCCGATAAAGCGAAGAATTTTAGGATATATTTGTGAAATATAATAGGTTTTTAAAGTGAAAAATTTTAGGATATATCCCCAATAAAGTGAAGAAATATCTGTAAAATATGATTAAAAAATAAATACAGATATTTCTTCACTTTATTGGGGATATATCCTAAAATTCTTCGCTTTATTAGAGATATACCACAAATATCGTAGACCAGCGAGCGAAGAATTTTAGGATATATCCCCAATAAATTGAAGAAATATCTGTATTTATTTTTTTAAATCATATTTTACAGATACTTCTTCACTTTATTGGGGATATATCTTATTATTCTTTACTTTATAAACCTACTATATTTTATAGATATATTTTATAGATATATCCTAAAATTTTTCGCTTTATCGGAGATATATCACAAATATCGTAGATCAGCGAGCGGCTTTTTAACCACCTAGAGTATTTTTTTGGGTTTTTATAAACCTATTATAACTTGTGGTGGGTTGAAGACAAATTTATAAAAAAGAAATAGGAGAAAAAAAAAAAACGAAGAAACACCTAGATGTTAAAGGCAAAACACATTATGTGCCTTCGTCAAAGTAATTGGCGGAGAGAGAATCAAGAAATTAGTGATTACCATCAATTAACAAGGATTACGGACCAATCAACATTTAATGTCATTATTGTAATTGATATATCTATTGTAATTATCTCCCTATATAAAGGGGCTATGAAATGAAATGAAAAGACCCATTCCAATTCCAATTCCATTTTTATTTTTACACGTTATCAGCACGTTCAGAGTCAATAGCCAAAGAAAAAAAAACCTTAATTTTATAGTTTCTTTCTTCTTCCCGTCAAAAAAAAAATCAAAAACCTAGAAGAAAAAAAAACTTTTTCTTCTTTTGTATCGCCACCACCAAAAATAAAAAAATTAAAAAAATTCCTTCTTCCCCAGACCGGCCTCCAACCAGCCCTCCCCCTCCAGACCGGTCTCACCTCACCGGCCAATACGTACCCACACCTGGCCCAACCTCGCTGCAAACCCTACGCCGCGGCCCTCGCGCCAGCAGCCTACTTGCAGCGCCTCTGCGCTATTGCAACAGCGCACGCCCAGCAGCAGCAGCACCGCCTTCGATCCAGCCCGATTCTGGCACTATTCCGGCCAGACCGCCTTCGTCTTCCTCTAACACCACGTCTGCACAGCCTGCCTCCACCCCCACACCCCGCGCAGCGCACCTAGCGCCGGCATCACCGACAGGCCAGTGCAGCCGGCTATCCCTCAGCAGAAAGAAGAAGACACGAATCAAGGAGGAAGAAGAGAAAAAAAGAAAAAGAAAGAAAAAAGAAGAGAAAGAGAAAAATAAAGAAAGAAAAGAAGAAAGAAAAAAGAAGAAGGCAAAAACATATATATATATATATGTATATAATTTGGAGCTCAAAATTACCATTTTACCCCCTAAATGGAGCCCACATAACAGATTTAACCGTCAATCTGGACGAAGGTCTAAAAATTGGACACGGCTGATGAATTTGGAGAGTACAAGGGTGTTATTGTTTAAATTGAAACTAGAGGGACTAACATGATGACGACCCCTAACCGCAGGGGGGTAAACTGAAATTAGTCCTATATTTTTCTTTCAGATCAATTTTTTGAAACTTGTTTTCTGACTTCAGGGATTGTCGACACTCAATACAGAGCCAGTGCTAATTGGAATTTTAGTGACCTCTTTAGATAAAGCTTTGGAATTGTTGATTGTACTTACATAAGCATTTGCAAGCATAATTAGCTATAATGAGCCACGCTCATGATACAGCCAGCGGTACCAACTACCGCCAACTGTGTGACCTACGGAAACACAGCCAAACAGGCTACCGCCTGAGCCTCGGCTCACCTCCAGTCTCCAGATCACCACTGACGTGCCGCGCCAAGTTACCATCAGAAGCTCCAGAAGCTGGGAACTGAAGCACATCAGTCCCACATCAAAAACATGGAAGAGCTCAGCCTTTTCTCCACCTATAAAAGGTTTTCTCCTCTCTCCTCATTAATTACGCATTTGTTACTTACCTACTGCTACTTTGTCAACATAAATACATTGACTGACTTTGGTATCGGAGAAGAGAAGACCGCCTAATGCGGTTTCCCTCTGACGCCCTCTGTATTTTACTTGACAGGTAGCGGAAGCTCTGAGAACATTGCGAGTGGCGGTCCGCCCATCGGACCTGCTTTAACCAAGATTAAGCTACCACTCAAATCTTAAACATTAACATTAGCGCTGTATGAACAAAAGGCCATTACACCACAACAATCACCATGACTAACGGTAGCGGGGGAAACGCTGAGGAGCAAGCGGATCAATCTGCCAACCCCCATTCCACCAACCCCGCGGCTAACGTTAACCCAACGGTTAATGTTAATCGAGCACTATTCAACACTTCGGTCAACCCTAGCATGGAGCCTCAAGGCTCATCCCAGGTTCCGCTGACCTAGACTGCAGCGGAGGCACGGCCAAGCAGCAGTCACCCACCAGGCCAGGATCTCGCTGCTATGTATGAGCTTGCATTGGCAGACCTCTACAAGGCGAATAGGGAGCGCGAATAAGAGCGCAGAGAGAAGGCCAAGGCCCAAAAGAAGGTGGCCACGCTGATGTCAAAATTTGACGAGCTAAAAAAGGGTGCTGAAGGCAAACGCTAACCCAGCGCAGAGCGAGCAATCGGGGAGCACCAGACGTAGTCGACCCAATACGGCAGATTGGTACAAGTACCAATCATACATATGCACAGGTACAACCGAACCCACCAGAACTATTGGGAATGGGCCCACCTCCCCAGCCCTATCTAATGATGGAACAGGAAGCGGAGTCACAGCCGCACACCAACCGCTAGGCAGCTACGGCCAGGACCAAGGTCAATCCACATGTCCCCAGGCGGGAGCTGGTTCATCGAAATCTCCAGGAGGGGTCCGCTGGCGAGGCAATTGCCCTAATCTTAGAGAAGATGAAGCAATTAGAGCAAAGGCTAATCCGGGCGGAAGCAGGTGCCCCATCGCCAACTCGAAATCTTCTCTTTGCGTCAGACCAACATATGCAAAAACGCCAAAGATGTCACACTACAGCGGTATGACTGACCCCTTCGTCCACATGGACACCTTCAAAAAAGTCACTAACAACAAGGGATTCGACGACGCCACCCTCTGCCACTTGTTCAGCGAAACGCTAGACAGTGAGGCAATGAGCTCGTTCTTTGAATGCCCATTTGGATCCATTGACTCATTTCACGCACTATCACATACTTTCCTTTCTCGGTTCATCCCATTATCCGCCGGGCACCACAACACAACACAGCTGGTCAACGTCAGGCAGGGTGCAGAAGAAACATTAATGACATTTGTCACAAGATGGCGAGCGACGACATCTTAACGTCGTGACCTTGATAAAACAATGGCATTGGCAGCCTTCAAGCAAGGACTCCTCAAGGGGCCGTTTCTCTATCACCTAAATTACAATCATCCAAATGCAGTGTATGACCACGTCATAGGTGAGGCAGTCATCCATGCACAGGCAGAATTCATCACATATAGAGAAACCCCCCCACCACCTGCAAAGACCACTCAGCCCTCTGCCAGCCAGTAGGAGACCACTAACAAACCTCCGCTACGCCACCGGCTGACAAGAAGAGAGAGTGGCAACAGGGCAACTACCAGAGCAAGCGGCAGAAGGACCAACATTACAACAAGGGCAACCGCTCATCCCATGGGGATAACAGTAACAAACAGATGAAGTTCTCCCAACGGTACGCAGTGTTCACTGTCCTCACAACCTCGTGTGAAAAGATGCATGACCAATGCAAGGACCAGATTCCGTCACTACCCCCAAGAAAGTACCCAAGAGTGGGAAAACCAAGAAACACTGGCAAGTGGTGTAAATACCATGAAGGTAGCCGTCACAATACCTGTAATACCCCGAAAAATCCAAATTAAATTCCGTGGATTTTTATAATTGATTTCTCGGTATTAGGAGCGAGTACGAAGCTTGGAGAAGTTGTGGAAGTACTTCGAACGGTTTTATTTCGAAATCGAACGTTATTTAGGGGGGGTCTCAAAAAATGACTTTTTATGTGTACCGAATTTGGGAAAATTTCCTTCATGAAAGTTGTAGAGTTCGTCGATACGATCGCATGCATATGTGGAACGCAATATTCGGACTTCGTATGAATAAGTTACGAATATTTGAAAATTGGGATTTTTCTATAAATAGGAGATTTCTGATTTTTTTTTCATTGAAGGACGAATTGTTTTTCTTTTTGCGGAACAGTCCTCAGTTCCTCCGCTCTCTCTCTCTCATTCGGAAACCCTCACTATGCTTGCCGAACCGCTGACCCGACCCGGCCAGAAACCTCTTTTCCCGGCCGCCACCACCCCGGACCCGGCCCTCACTCGACTCATACCAAGCCGCTCTGTCGCCTGGTGAAGTCATCTCGCCCCGCCGCTGCCCCCAGACTCGGATCGAAGCCACTCCAGCCGTGCGAAACCCGGCCCGGCAGGAAAACCTCGACGCAGGCGATGCATGGGCCGATCCTTCCCATTTTCGTGATCTCCTCCTCCCCCTGATCATCCTCATATCCTCCTTGCTCGACGGTTTTGAGTGTGGAGTGAAAGATCACGAGTTGAAGATTTCGACGTCCCTGATTCAATCTGGATTCTGATCGACGCACCAGATTGATCCAAACTTCAAAGCTTGATCTAGGACGATCTAGGTCGAACCAGACTTAGCTCCAGGTATGAAAGTTGATCACCCTTTCATTTTGAAGAAGTTTGTAGTTGACGACTTTTGCATCGGAGGTGGTTGACCCAGCGTTGACCGCCGGTTGACCCGCCGCTTGTGGCGGCGCGTGGCGGCGAGTCCGGCCATAATTTAGTGCTCAGTTTTCAGTTTATTCATCTATGCATCCATACGAGCGTTTTGATATATTATAAGGTTATTTTAGAAAATGTTGATAAATAGTGGATTTACGTTTTTACGTTTATCTTCGGTTTTTGATCTGTGAAGATCAGACCATCGGTTTTACTTCAAATTTTAATATGTTGATCGTATGATTGTCCCGGTGACTTTGAGAGGTCACGGGCGAAGATCCGACAGTTGGATCTTCGTATAATTGTGAAATAAGTGATTCGGAAGGCGATTCGTGAGAATCCAACCGTCGGATTTTCATGAAATTCTGTGGAGATGTTTGTAAGGAAGATTCAGGAAGATCTGACCGTTGGATCTTCGTGATAATTTTGGAGGATGATCCTAAGGGCGATCCATGAGGATCCGACCGTTGGATCGTCTTTATTTTCAGATCCGACCGTTGGATCATCTTTATTTTCGAATCCGACCGTTGGATCACCTTTATTTTCGGATCTGACCGTTGGATCGTCTTTATTTTCGAATCCGACCGTTGGATCACCTTTATTTTCGAATCCGACCGTTGGATCGCCTTTATTTTTAGAATCTGACCGTTGGATCGTCGATTAAGTTTATTTCGTGTTTCGTTTACTAAGCAAAGACCATACTTGATTAGATACTTGACGGTTTGAGTTGACGAGCGTTTGGAATATCGTTATATTTGACTTTTTAGAAGACGCAGCGGGATTAGAGGTGAGTAAACCTCACGTGGTTCATATTACGAACCGAATAAATTTAATTAATTTATTTTTGTCGTAATTGTGTGAAAATATTTGTGGAATAAATATTTGTTTTAAATCATATGGACTTGATCAACTACGGTCCATAGGTAAGTAAAATGATTTTATTATACAAATGAATTTCACGGTTTTTATGCTTGAACTATAGTTGGTATTAGTGGTGATTCCTGAGCGGATGATTACGTATATATATATTTACGTGAAATATATATGTTGATTGGCGTGTGATTGATATGATGAAATGATTGAGAATTGATTGGATATTATTCAAGCTATTAATCTCCCATTTAATTGTTGAATAATGAAATGTTGATCATGTGATGTGAAATCTATTTTATATGGCCAATTATGAATATGTGGAAATTATTGTAAGAAGTAAAGATTTGTCTTGAAATAATATGTCTCTGTATATGGGTGTACATATACATTTATACAATCTAAAACTTATAAAGATTGTATGTTGTGAATTTGATTATGTCTAAAAAGTACAATTGTGAAGCCGGGTGATTACAACAACCCCGTGCTTAAGTGAATTACTGGTAAAACTGTTTTGGTGTTATGAGGAGTTAAGCTGTGGGCCCTAGTCCCTTCAGATAGTGCACTATTATACTCTTAGGAAGGGTGATTACTTTGAGTATACATGCCTTGGTTGTGTCCTTGGTATGCTGCGGCTTACCCGTACTTTGGGAATAGTATGTCAGTCCCTAGTACGTGGATTTATGATTTGATACCAGTCAACCTGGTTGTCCCATGCTTTGGGAATAGTACGTCGGTCCCTAGCATGTTGATTTGTGATTTGTTACCAGTAGGCCTGGCAACGGGCGGGTATAGTGCGGGTACGGGTCGGGTTTTTAACGGGCCGGGTATTTAACGGGCCGACCCGGTAAAAACCCGTTAAGTTAACGGGTTTCGCTGGCTTAACCCGACGGGTTTGCGGGTTTTCCGTTGGAACCCGTTAACAATTTTTTTTTTTTAATTAAATTTTTTTTTTTATTTGCCAAAGAATAGTGTCTAGCACTTCACAGAAAGCTGTACGACCCTTATTTTGGTCAGACCTCAAGAGTCAGTAAAGTAGACCTTCAATTACATTAGATAGTGTTGAAGCTTCCAGTTGTTGCTTTATATTGGCTAAATTACCTGTCTCCGTAGTGGAAATATTCTGCCATGGTTTTAAGTTCATAATTATTCATGGTTTTCTATATAACTTCAAATCACCCAAAATATGAACATTTGAGTCACAGTATATCAACATTTTTTACCCTCTCTCACTGGTTATTGACCTTTTCACATCTCATGCTATTGCATCTTACTCTCTTTGCCATCTTGTTGCCATGCTGCTGCTGTTTCTCCTTCACCTTTTCAGTATTTCTCTCATTGCTAGGCAAGGAATGCATTCTTTGTAGTTTTTTATATATCTATTAATACACATGTGAGCATGTGACAGCTTTTGAACTTGATTCCTCTAAGAAATTAAGAATGCACACATATTGATTCCTCTAAGAACTTGATTCCTCAAAGTATTCAATAAAAAAATGGACTTGGTTCAGCTAATATTTCAAATTCAAATGAGTGCAACCTTCAGATACATATGCAATATATACAATCATGCTTTTCTCTGCATATATTGAACTGTACTATGCAGATATTCGATTTCTACAGAATTGCACAGCACATTCATGAGCGTAATGATGGCCAATTTTCGTATTCACATTGCTGTGACGTGCAGAGAGCCAAATCAAGGAATAAAAGGAGACGTAATATAAAAGACATGAAGAGGGAGTTACTTTGGTGGCATTCTACAAAGACATCAATGCATCAACATGGTTGATCATGCTGATAATCACACTTCAAAGTCCTGATAATGCAGAGAACCATCACCCTTTTAGTGAAGAAGCTAATAGCACTGCTCGCAGAAGTAGCAAGGGTTCTCCGGAGCATATTTGTCATCTACAGTCACCTTTGTGGCTCTATATATCCTACAAACATTACATTTTCGTACATGTACGTAGCTTCAGTTGGAATAACGAAAGTGACTTCTTATTATCCCTAACGTAAGAGAACATCAGGCCAGAGTCTTTTGCACTATACTTAAGCTTCTAACCATAATTATAAGATTACCAATATACACTGCCAATCAATGAAAGCTTCTAGAAATAAGCTAAATACAAATACAAGTACAGTTACTAGCTCTTTCTTCCCTGCAGTAGGGCATACTGAAGAAAGATAGATATAGCTGCTGAAAAGCCACAGACTCAGGCTTCCAAAAGTTACAGGAAGTATAGTCGATCAAGGTAACCCAGAAGCAGCAAAAAGGTGGCAATATTAAATTTTTGAACTTTTTCTCAGGTCCCTTAATTGAGTGCAAATAAGGGAGTATTTAAATTTGAAGCTACCATGTTGAGAGTTTGAAAGATCATACCTAGAAGAAGAAAACTGAAGTGTGGGAGTATTTAAATTTGCAATTTGCAATATGGAGTCCACACAAACCCACACATTCAGGTCAACTTGGAGTCCACACAAACCAAAATCAATACTCTAAATCCAAGATAAACGAAGCAAAATCTCAAGCTAGGCCAGTATACAAAAATCACACAGAAAATGCATTATCAACAACAACCCATAAAACCCAACATTCGTTTAAGAACAACAAAGCTTCAGAACACTCAGATCTTTAAAGAAAGTACAACCCCAGAACCATTTTCTTTAAATATCTGCATATCGATTTCAATCGTTTCTTCCTTAGGAGAGTCTGTCTGTACTGGCAAAATATCGAAGGCCTTTACTAGTACATGCAGAGAAACAACTAGATCCTGAAACTATCTTGGGAGTCGAAGATGGTTTGAAACCAATATTATGAATCTATGTATAATAACTAGTGCAGAGAATGGAAGAAACAGAAGAAGGGTGAGAGTAGTGCAGCAGAGAAAATGCTCACCGCGATCGTCCTTGTAGCTGAACCAAGGGCTTCTGGGGGGTCTCTGGGTTTCAGATCTGGAAGAGAGAGAGAGAGAGAGTGGCGTGAGTGGGCGTCTACCTCAGTGCAGCAAACCCAGATTGGGTTGAGTTCCAGAGAGAGAGAGTTGCGTTTTGGAGAATGACGGAAAGGGTCGAAGACGGAAAGGGTTTGTTTAGAAGTAAACGGGTTCCATGGGTTCCGGTGGGTTTAGCACGCAAGGCCCGTTAATTTACGAGCTTTTTGCGTGCGGGCTTTTTTAGCACGAATTTAATAAATGAACGGGTTCGTGCGGGCTTTTACCGTTCGGGTTTCGGGCGGGTTTGCGGGTAACGGGCTCAGATGCCAGGCCTAGTTACCAGTTAATCTGAAAATTCACTAAAAAGAGAAATGTACTTATGTGAAATTGATCAAATATCTATCCATGATATATTTTGAATATGTGAAGCTGTTATGTGAAATTGATCAAATATCTATCCATGATATATTTTGAATATGTGAAGGTGTTATGCGAAATTGATCAAATATCTATCTATGATATATTTTGAATATGTGAAGGTGTTGGTAAAAAGAAAATCAAGCATGCATTGCTTTAATGTTATTTCATATATTAATGATGCAATATTTGTTAGTTGAGTTTTAAAAGAGAGCATCGAAAAATACTTACTTTTATGTTTATGTGATTTTTGGAGTTACCTTGTGAGTGTGTTGATTGTTTACTTGAGTTATAATAATTGTAATTTAAATAAATCAACAGTTCTTTTTTGTTTACTCACGAGCTTTGCAAAAAGCTTACCGGGTTTGGTGTTGTTGCAATCCCGGTACACTATTCAAACTGTGTAGCGGGAAATCTCACAGGTCAGGAGAATCAGAGCAGTGATCGTGCGGTTTAGAGTATTAATATTAGATTTACAGCATTTGTTTTGTGAGGAGAATTATACTCATTTGAGTTTTACTATTTGATTTGGTGAGAGTGTGCTGTAACAAGTAGCTTGAGGATTTGGTTTATGTAATATCAAGAGGTGTAACTAGTGGTTGTTTCTGAGAGAAAAATTCAGAACGTTATTTGTATTGTTATTAGTCATGTTCCGGATTTGAATCCTTATTTCAAAATTCGGGGTGTGACAATACCACCGATTGCAATGCTCTCAAAACAGCTATTGAGACTTTGTACCGTGGTGGTAAGATGATGCAATTCAAGGTACGCCAGCCGCCACCAGTGGTCGCCAACATTGAGCCTATGGACCGCATCAACACCATCGATGGCTGTGCTCCAATAATAGGGCAAGAAAGCGCTATGCACACACTAACCACCCCAAAGAAGTTTGCAACATCCGCTATGAGAGATCCGCTAAACTTCCAAGATCTGGCTGGGAACCCATCACCTTCTCGGAGGAGGAAGAGTGCGGAGTACATCTACCCCACGACTATCCATTCTTGATCGACGCCATACTCGACAAATGGTCAGTGGGAAGAGTCCTTGTTGACAGCGGATCCGCTGTCAATGTCATCTTCAATGGTTGCTACAACCAACTCCAGTGGAACAGAAAATTGCTCCAGGGCCACGAGCCGCTGCTTAGCTTCTTTGGCGACGTCACACAACTGTTGGGTTCTGACTACATGCGACTAGTTATCGGCGCTAGTCCATGTATGGTGGAGATACATACGGAGTTCATCGTGGTCGATTGCTTCAGTGCATATAACACCATCATCGGTCGACCAACACTTAACAAGCTCAAGTGCATCATAGCCAGGTACATGCTTCTCATGAAGTTCCCCACACCCAAAGGGACGGGGTGTGTAAAAGGAAGCCAACAGATGACACAAGAATGTTACTCAACAACGGTCGCACGATCAGCGCGCCGCCATGAAATCCTAACAGTAGGAAACCATATACCAGTGACCAATATCTTTGAAGACCCTAGGGATGACGAGAAGAAATATATCAAAAAGGAACTTGTCAACCCAGAAACATCCTTGAGAGTTGTCAGCATCTCCGACGAACACCCTGAGCAGACAGTCTGCATCGGCGCCCAGCTAGACCCACAGGTAGAGGCTGAACTCACCCAGTTTCTACGTGACAATGCCGCCGTCCTTGCGTGGTCCTACGCTGATATGCCAGGGATCTCCCCTGATGTCACGCCCCTAATTTGAATAACCAATTCAAATCCGAAACATGAATTATAACAAAACAAATAACGTTCTGAATTTTTCTCTCAGAAACAACCACTAGTTACACCTCTTGATATTACATAAACCAAATCCTCAAGTTACTTATTACAGCACGCTCTCACCAAATCAAATTGTAAAACTCAAATGAGTATAATTCTCCTCACAAATCAAATGCTGTAAATCTAATACTAATACTCTAAACTGCACGATCACTGCCCTGATTCTCCTGACCTGTGAGATTACCCGCTACACAATTTGAATCATGTATCGGGATTGCAACAACACAAACCCGGTGAGCTTGACAGCCCGTATGAGTAAACAAGAAAGAACTGTTGATTGATTAAATTACAATTATTATAACTCAAGTAAACAATCAACACACTGACAAGGTAACTCCAAAAATCACATAAACATAAAAGTAAGTATTTTCGATACTCTCTTTTAAAACTCAACCAACAAATATTGCAACATTAATATGTGAAATAACATTAAAGCAACTCATGCTTGATTTTCTTTTCACTAACAACTTCACATATTCAAAATATATCATAGATAGATATTTGATCAAAATAACATAAGTACATTTCTCCTTTTAGTGAATTTTCAGATTTACTGGTAACAAATCATAAATCCACGTGTTAGGGTCCATAATACAAAAACACAGGAAAGCCAGGTTGACTGGTAACAATTCATAAATCCACGTGCTAGGGTCCATAATACCAAAGCACGGGAATCCACATGCTAGGGTCCATAATACCAAAGCATGGGTAAGCCGCAGCATACCAAGGACACTACCAAAGTATGTATACTCAAAGTAAGCACCCTTCCTAAGAGTATAATAGTGCACTATCTGAAGGGACTAGAGCCCACAGCTTAACAACCACGAAGCATAACCACGAAGCACCACGAAGCACCAAAACACATTTACCAGTAATTCACTTAAGCACGGGGTTGTTGTAATCACCCGGCTTCACAATTGTACTTTTCAGACATAATCAAATTCACAACATACAATCTTTATAAATTTTAGATTGTAAATATGTATATGTACACCCACATAAAGAGACATATTATTTCAAGACAAATGTTTACTTCTTAAAATAATTTCCACATATTCACAATTGTACATATAAAATAGCTTTCACACCACATGATCAACATTTCATTATTCAACAATTAAATGGGAGATTAATAGCTTGAATAATATCCAATCCATTCTCAA
>BDJD01001697.1:60187-82519 GCA_002564525.1 Rosa multiflora
TAAATGTAATCTCCTGAACTAAGTCATATGCAGGGATTACTGTCTTTTGAATTGTTTGTTTTAATGTAATCTCTTGAACTAAGTTACATGCAGGGATTACTGCATTTTGTATTGTTTGTTTTATTAGTAATCTCCTGAACTAAACCATATGAAGGGATTACTATGAATTCTTTTGTTTGTTTTCATGTGATCTCCTGAACTAAGTTTCTATGCAGGGATTACTGATTTTGCTTAATTCTTATTGTGGGTATAGTTGTGGGTTGTGATCTGTAATGATTGGGAAATGAGTTGGGATGGCATGATTTTGGTAACCACGTTATGTTGGGGGAAATGAGTATGATTTCCTGGTTGTGCCGTTGGAGCAAGGGAATGGTGATCTGATAGATTGTGGGGACGTAAAATGTTTAAAATATTGGGAGTTATTTGTATAATTGGAGATTGTTGAGTTGTGAATGAGTTGTGAGGTCATCGTCTTGACAAATGCTTTATGTTGAGGGGAAGTGAATGTGATTTGGCGTTGAGATGATATGTTATGATACGAACTTGATGTTTGATTGTGTTTTGTGAAATTAAATATTGTTGCTTTAATTCATCTCACGAGTTGAGAAATTATAAGCATGCGTGACGTGAGTCACTTTAATTGAGTTTACTCATATGGGCTTAAAAAGCTTACCGGATTTGTTTTGTTCAATCCCAGTGCACTATTCTATGGTGTAGCTAGGGTCTATTATACATGTTAGAATATCGAGTGATCATTATCAAAGCTGAGGTGTACGTGGAAGGGTGCTCTTATTTTTAAGTCTTCCGCTGGGTAGTGAGTTGTGGTGGGTGTGTTTACTTATTGAATTGTCATTCAGTTTGATTTGTAAACTATCTATAATGTAATATGTGACTCTAAAGAACGAGACGGTATTGACATTGTGAGCTCAGTTTGTTTGTTGCTTAGTTTAAATGAAAAATTTTCTATGTGTGTTTTCTTGTGTTTGTTCTCGCGTTTCGGATTTGAATTTTTTTATTCAAAATTTGGGGCGTGACATCCCGCCTGAACCACGGGCGAATCATCAAGGCCAAGATGCGAGTGGTGCGGCATTGGTAGCACCATTGGAGCCTCGACTGGCTCACCACCAGTGTTTGGGGGTCGACGACAGTGTGTTGGGCCGCCAGCCCAATGGCGTACATATCCTCCAAAAAATCGATCAACTCTGAACGGTCCATAGCTTTGCCAAATGCGTCGCGACTCGCTTTGTTGCCCAACGGAGAATCTAAAAAAAAAACAAGAAGAAACACAGTTATCCCCATACAAACTGAGTTAAGGCACAGATCAGCGGAAGACACTTACCAAGTGCGCGAGTTAACTCTTGACAGACCAACAACTCCTAGCCGGTGAGAAGTTGTAGGTTAAGCAGATTGCGATTCCGCCAACAACCTCTAATCCTCGCCACGCCACAATCTTCCTCACGCGTCAAAGTATACCGCAAGCCAGCTACAAAAAAAAAATTAAAAAAAATGAAGAAATGGTTAGAACAAAATAGGGGTTGTCACAAGCAAAGCTAGCAACTCGGATTAGTGGCAGACACTAGCGACAACGTCGGATAGGCTAGAACTCCGACTTAATCCTAACGGTCGGCTCCTCCTCGTTTGACCTCGCTTGATATTCCCATCCCGCGATGGCAACACAGAAGGTCCCCAGCCAAGGAGACATGGAATCCTTCAAATTCTCGATTAACTTAGGGGCTTCTTGGCGACAACTCAAGTTCACCTGCTCACTGCAACCTTGGCGCTTCACTTATACCAATTCATAGAAGTACAACACCTCCGCCACGGTTAGACCCTCACAACCGGACAGGCGCCATAGGGAGTTGAGCGGCATCAGCAACCGCCACATATTAGGGCAAATCTGCCCAAAGGAAAGGCCAAACTCGCAAACCCAAATTTGGAGATTTGGCAGTAGCGGGAATGTCACTCCTTGGCGGAAGATCGCCTCGTGCACGGTGGCATGCCCGGTGGCAGCATCGACGCTCTCTCTTCCTTCAGTGGCGGACGCAGCTTCACTACCCCTAGGAGCCTAAAAATCCGCTTCAATCTGTTCACAGCGGCAACAGTCATCGGTCCTCCCGCCTTGTCAACAGGAGTACCATCGTGGAGAACCCTTGCCGACTCAATATCCTCCCCGATCTCTCCCTCATCAGTGGAGCCACTAGCGGCGCTGTTACTCCTTAACCTCTCCTCAAGCCTATTCCAGACGGCGGCATCCTCCCCTGCCGTAGAATTCTTCGGACGTCCGGCACGACCCATTGCTACTTCCCAAGGTATGGTCTGTAGCGGCTTGATCTCTAGCGGTTTGGACAGTGAGGTTCCTGCATGGGCAGACAGATGCAACGAGTCAAAAAATATCCTATCTGCCATGCTGAGCGACACGTCAGACCCGGAATCCTCACTGCTCGAGATCTCTACGACGCTAGCCATCATAAACCCTAAAACCCAAAACTAGTCAGTTCACACAAGATCTAAGCTATCCCTATGCCAGATTATAGCCAACAACGTCAAGAACAACCATTCCCAGAAAACTCAGAAAATGCCAAAACAAGAACAAAACACATCCACACTCAAACCCAGATTCGACCACCTAGCAGAGCAATAAACCTCAACCTTCTGTCAAACACCTAAAGCCCACCCCAACACAATTCTAGACCCTTACATACACCGGGGAATGGCAGAAATCACTCCAAATACCAAAATGCAAAACTGGCAGAAGCAAACAAAAAAACTCAATAAAACAGGTTACTTCGGTGGTGAATCAATTTTCATAAAAAATGGGAAAGAATTCTAGGTGGGAAAAAGAATGAATGGAAGTTGGATGGATGATTGAATGATTTAAAGGAAAAGACGGATATGGGAGAAAGAGAGAGAGGAAGAGAAGAAATGGATATGAGAGTAGGTAGATGATTGTTGGTGTGAAAATGGTGAGGGAAGAAGCAGAAAGAAAGTGGATGATCTGATGATCATTAATCATAAAGGAAAAGCCATATATATTATTGGCTTAATTATTAAAATTAATTTTTGAGATTTTTCAATCACTTATGAGGGTTTCTTGATCATTTTGGTAATTATATCCGGCCAAAGTATTTTTGCCTTGCAACTTACCAAACACTTAGAAATTGCTTTTTGTTCTCACCACACTTTTAAAAACAATTTACCAAATACCTCAGCTGCTTTCTCTCCCAGCAAGTTCAGAAGTGCTTTCTCTCACAGCAAGTTCGGAAATGTTTCCTCTCACAACACAACAATCCTAAACTAAGCCTTATTCATCCCAAATAGTAGAGAATAAGCTATTCAGGTCTTCAAAATTGATGAATAGTTGTAGACTTAGGCAAAAGAAACGCAAGATGCAATAGTTTTAACCCCTACACAAACCATGACATAAGGAAGGATACAACATTAAAATAAAATATTGCTTTTCAAGAAATTATACCCAAATCTAAGGCCTGCGCTGTAGAAATTTTTTAGAGGAATGTCTTCAATAAGGAGCAGTCGCTTTGATAGATTATTGAACGCCCCAAGCAAACTCCTGGAAGAAGATATAGGATCTGAAGTAATTTTAATAGATTTCAGAAAGCAGTGTACAAAAGTAAGAAGAGACTTGCATAGAAATCACATTAAAAGTATCAGTAATAAATGGCTCTAGTTACCTTCAGCACCATATAGCAATGAGAAATCAGGTTGATCCACTATATGCTTGATATTCCTTTTGCTAGTGAAAGATGTCAGAGAAGTACATGCTCAGAAATCTTTTTTATGACGATGTGTTTTTTCCATTGCTCAGTTTCTCAAACTAAGGAATTAGTTATCACAATAACTGATTTAGCAAACTAATATAAGGGGGAAAGCTGCCTAACCTGTGCTTTCTGCGATTTTGCCATCTTTGAATCTCCTAAGCTCAGCCTTATCCCCCCCCAGAACTGGCGGAATTTGAAAGCCTAGTGAAGAACAAGTGTAAAATCAATACTTCAAAAGAAATAATTGGCTATAATAGATCCTAACAAGTACTCACATACCTCCTCCTTATTATCAACATCAGGACCAATATCAATGTTAATGTTTAAGATTTGAGCGGTAACTTAATCTTCGTTAACGCAGGTCCGGTGGGCGGACCGCCACTCGCAATGTTCTCAGAGCTTCCGCTACCTTTCAAGTAAAATACAGAGGGCGTCAGAGGGAGACCGCGTTGGGCGGTCTTCTATTCTCCGATGCTAAAGTCAGTCAATGTATTTATGTTGACAAATTAACAGTAGGTAAGTAGCAAATGCGTAATTAACGAGGAGAGATGAGAGAACCTTTTATAGGTGGGGAAGAGGCTGAGCTCTTCCTTGTTTTCGATGTGGGACTGATGTGCCTCAGTTTCCAGCTTCTGGAGCTTCTGATGCTAACTTCGAGAGGCGCTTGGCGGCGCGTCAGCTGTGATCTGGGGGTGAGCTGGGGCTCAGGTGGTAGCCTGTTTTTTCTGTGTTTCCTTAGGTCACATAGTTGGCGGTAGCTAGTATCGCTGGCTGTATCATGAGAGTGGCTCACCATAGCTAATTATGCTTGCAAATGCTTATGTAAGTACAAGTCCCCCAAGTCCTCAATCAAGGAGAGCAATCTTGGTTGGGGAGTTGCCTAGCGATTCGAAGCGTTACTTCAGCTAGACTTGCAAGAGTATAATTAGCATCAGTGCGTTGTCAACCATGGACTTACTGAGCAAACACTTTGTACCCTTTCTGGTGGGACCCTACTAGGCCCCCCAAGGAGTCCCCCACTCCCCGACTAAGATAGACCTCCGTTTGGTCGGTATATTGTTTGTTGAGGGGAGCTGTACTGAGCAAAGGGTGTTGGGTAGTGAGCCCAAACTTTGGTACCCGAGTGGCAGGGGTCAACCTGCTTGATCAGTGCTGTCGTAGACTGTTGATGTGTTCCCGTGTCCCGGAGGGACGTGGCCTGACTGTAACGCCGCGTGGCGGTCGTCGTCAAGATAAGGCGTTGCCTAGGAAATCTCCTTTGGCGGAAGTCCTTCCACTGATAGTAAGCGGCAAGCAGTGTCGCTGGGACCAACTGGGTGGTGGTCCAGTGAGCGGAGTTGTGTTCCGTTGCAAGTTGAAAAGGAAGAAGTTCTGCTAGCGGAGTTGCGCTTAGCGGAAATTAGGTAGCTTGCAAGATGAAAATGACGAAGTTTCGCTTAGCGAAGTTGCGATTAGAGAAGACTGCCTCGCTTGCAAGATGAAAAAGGCAAAGTTCCGCTAGCAGAGTTGAGCTTAGCGGAGATTGCGTCGCTTGCAAGATGAAAAGGGCGAAGTTTCGATTAGCAGAGTTGCACTTAGTAGAGACTACCTCGCTTGCAAGAAGAAAAGGGCGAAGTTCCTCTAGTGGAGTTGAGCTTAGTGGAGACTGCCTCGCTTGCAAGATGAAAAATGAGCAGTTCAGCTAGCGGAGTTGTACTTAGCGGAGACTGCCTCACTTGCAAGATGAAAAGGGAGCAGTTCCGCTAGCGGAGTTGCGCTTAGCGGAGACTATGTTGCTTGCAAGATGAAAAGGGCAAAGTTCCGCTTAGCGGAGATTGCCTCGCTTGCAAGATGAAAAGGGAACAATTTCGCTAGTGGAGTTGCGCTTAGTGGAGACTGCCTCACTAGCAAGATGAAAAGGGAGAAGTTCCGCTAGCGGAGTTGCGCTTAGCGGAGATTGCCTCACTTGTAAGATGCAAAAGGTGAAGCTCCGCTAGCGGAGTTGCGCTTAGCAAGACTGCCTTACTTTTCGCTTAGCAGAAACTGCCTCACTTGCAAGATGCAAAGGACAAAGCTCCGCTAGCGTCTGCAGCTTATCCGAGTTGCTAGCATTGCTTGTGACAACTCCTATTTTGTTCTAACCATTTTTTTTTTGTAGCGGGCTTGTGTTATAACCTGACGTGCGAGGAAGAGTGCCGCGTGGCAAGGGTTAGAGGTTGTTGGTGGAATCTCAATCTGTTTGACCTTCGTCTTCTCACTGGTTGGGAGCTGTTGGTCGATCAACAATTGACTCGTGCTCTTGGTAACTAACTTCCTCTAATCTGTGCCTTAGCCTAGTTTGTATCCAGTTGACCCGTTGTTCTTGTGCAGATTCTCCGCCGGGTAACAAAGCGAGTTGTGACGCTTTTGCCAAATCCATGGACCGTGCAGAGATCACCAACTTTTTGGAGAGTATGTACTCCGTTGGGCTAAAGGCTCAACAGACAACGGTCGATCACAAACATTGGCGGTAAGCTAGTCCGAAGCCCCAGTGGTGCTGCTGATGCCGCACCACTCACATCTCGGCGCCGACGGTTCGCCCGTTGTTCAAGCAATAGCTGGTGCCACCCAAGGGGCAGTCGGCGGGAGCAAGGCCCCTGCTGTGCTTGTGCAGGTGAGGGAGAGAGCGCCAGCCACCCGGTGTGGGCCCCAAAAGGAGAGGGTGGTGCCCTCCATGGAACCAGTGACTATTGCGGGGCTGGAGCCGCAGATGCAATTAAGGCCTGTCGCCGCTGGTACCACTCGGGAGGTTATTCAGAAGAAGCGGCGACAAAAGAACTACGATGAAGAAAAGGAAGAAGACGAGGCAGAGACCATCGGGGCCTACCAGCAGAAGAGGGCAAAGCAGGCCCCGCCGACGGTGATTGTGGCTGATGTTGGGGAGGAACAGGCGAGCGGTCTGAACTCCTTTGGCGCGTATGCTGAATTTTTGACCGACCCTGAGCGGGAGTTTCTCTTCCATCTCTGTGAGCGACTACGATTTGGGGGGTTGGATGGGACCGTCCGCCCAACCGCAGTGCAACAGTCGCCGTTCAGCTCGGCGTTTTGGACACCTGTCGGTTGGGCTGCACTAGCTATTCCTTGCTACGTCAAACCAACCTCGGGTTGAGCAGATCCAAGGTATCCAGAGAGAGCTGGGGGAGGCCAAAGATAAGGTGGCGGATGTCAAGTGGCGCCTAACCAAGGCAGAATGCTATGCTATGGATGCCCGTGGCATGCTTGCTATCACTGTTGAGCGGGACCTCGAGCGGAACGACCATGTCTCCAAGCTGGAGCAAGACATATCCTTGCTAAACGATCAAGTGGCGGCTAAGGCTAAGAAAGTTGAGATCCTTCAGCGGGATGCTACCGCCAAATCTGCAGATGTGAAGAAGCTGGAGGACAAGGTTGCCTGACTGGAAGCTGAGAGGAGTCGTGCGGAGGTCACCTCCATAGAAGCGTTTAAGCAATCTGCGGAGTACAAGTGAGCCATGATGGAGGCAGCGAAGGCTGGTGCCACTGCCAACTTGGATCTGCTGAAACAGAAGGGCACCATCGATTGGGTGAAAGTGTCCAGGTCTGGCAATACCTCGAGCCAGCCTCCTGTGCCGGCGGGTGGTGCTGCCGTTGGTCAGCCTGAGGGTGTGCGCTGTGGTAGTGGTGAGAGCGACCATGGGCCGACAGATGACTCTTAGCAGACTCCACTGCCCACACAGTCTGAGGTGTCACGTGTTAATTTTATGGCTGCGCACACCTAAGCGGATAGCACCCTTGTCATGCCGAGCCCCACCGCTCCTGGATTCGACCAGACGGGCCGCCTGGCTGGGCAGGCACTATCGCTGGAGATGTCGCCACTGCTCCTGAGAATCAGTGAAGGCTGCTTCATAATTTTTTTGTAATGCCGTTGAGGCCTGCGCTCTTTTTTTTTTTTTTTTTTTTTTTTACGCTGTTGAGGCTTCTTTTGTATTTGACAATATTTTTGGGCGGGGAGTTCCGACCCTGAATATATAAAGTAGTTGCCCTTGAAATTTTCCAAGTGTGGGATTCCCTTTTTGATGATTGTTGTTTGAATGTTATTTTACTGCCAGAGTTTGGATGTGCTTTTTGTTAATCAATGAAACATTAAAGGAATTAAAATTGTTCCAAGTGCACAATGTAGCGGACGTGGTCCGCCGAATATTATTAGCGTTGCCAGTTAATTCTTGTGCTTGGACTTGGTGACAATGGTTTGAATAATTCCTCGTTTTATTAATAGCTGATAGATCAGTGTTTACAAAAGCGGGGTTGTACCCGTTGGGTAGCTTCGCTTAGCTAAATATTGAACAAAAATTTAGCTAAGTCAAGATGCTCTTGGGTAGCGGCATGACTATTTGTAGTAATACCGAAGGTGCTTGGTATTCCAAGGGTGGGTTGTTGTGACGCCATCCTTGTCCATTAAGTAGAAGGTGCCGGGGCTAACGACTTCTACTATTTTGTACGGTCCTTCCCAAGTTGGGCGGAGTGCCGTTGGCAGTGCACACTACTACAAAAATTGAATTAGACGACGGCTAAAAACCGTCGTCTGATATGAAGGCAAACCGTCATATATCAAGGAGCCGTCTGATGAAGATCGATTAAAGGGAACCGTCGTGTGAAAGGGCTCGGAAGCATGTCGACAGCATGCTGGCAGCCTGTAGACAGCATTAGCTGTTGTGTGACTGTTATTCAGACAATGGGCATAATGTGTAGCTGTTGTGTGATTGCGATTTAGATGTCGCTTTATTTTATAACCATTGTGTGAGTTTTATTCAGATGACAATTTTTATTTTGTAGCCGTTGTGACTATTGTATACATTCGATAGTTCTCTTGACAAAAGGTGTGGTGTGAAGACTAATGTATTTGTGCTTTGAGACGATACATTGAGCTTTTACCGTTGTGCTATAACATGTTGGACAATACTTTTCATTTATTCTTGTTTTCTAATAGTTACAAAAGTTCTAAACAATCAAATTAACTGAAATCCGACCATATATAAAATGTATTCAGTGCATTGATATCAAAAAGGGAGTATTTCCCTAATATTCATACATAAAAATACTATAGGCATTTGTTCCTTCCATGCATCAAAACCAAGTCTCTTTTTATCTAACTCTCATCTTCATTCCATTTTTGCTGCTTGAAATGAATAGTAATATGCAAAAGTAAGGCCTAGAAACCCATTTGTTGACTAAGAGGCATCTCTTTGCAACCTCCTGTTGACATCAGCAACTTATTTATAGTACTTAAAACCGAAGACTTATGAATTCCTGCAAAGGAGTACTACTTATCTTGCATGAGTCCAAGTAGTTACCAGGTCTATTTATCACCATAAAATAGCAACTGAACTGAAGATTAAAACCAAGAATAAGAAAGCCACAAGTGCAAATCACATTCCATAAACTATCGAAATAGCAACAAACAATAAATGAAAACTGATCTTACCTACAATTGGTATCAATAGCAGCGAGGCCATCAGTGGTAAAGCTTTCGCAGCTAACAAGAACCAAAGACTTAAATTAAATTCAGACTATATACAAATGAAAGAGTCACAGAAAATGGAAAAAGTAGCAGAAAACAAACTTGGAAGACAGTTGAGAACAAGATTAGAAAAATCAGCTTCGACACATCTAATTCAAGACAGAAGGGGCAAAGCTATAATCATTTTGTTTACCCTCATATTATCAGATAATGAAACCATTGTAGGATTTTAAACTTGGTTTCATATATGACCTTCCCTAGAAAAATCTCCTGGTATCCAGAACTAAGGCACTGCTTGCACCAGAAAGAAAATCCTAGCAACTCTACCTATTGATAGGTAGATTTGAAAGACATAGAAGGTCAAGCTCTGCAAACTACGAAATTTTCACACAATGAAACACATTGCTAAAGATCTAAAGAGGTTGAGAAATCATGACAGCCATAGAACAATTAATAATTGAACATTTGAATAACAATTGAAAGACAATTAATATATTGTATATATGGACAGGGATGTGGGAAGAACATCCCACCATAGATTTATTTGGTGGGTTCTCAATGCTGCATCACCTTTATTAATCCTGAAATACAAGAACCATTATATAATGTGTGTATAATTCAATACCTCATTCAGTTAAAACTAGAACTACATAGAGATTTATACCAAGTTTACAACCTCGATCAGGGGAGGATTTAAGGATGACGTGGTGTTTTTGTCACATAGAGGTGCAAATGGACTACCAATTTAATTGGTATCTCGAACGAGTGTCAGCAGCAACATATACCAAGCATACAAATATCATCAAAGCAAGACATAAATAGATAAATATAACTACTGCCAGCTCTATAATTTCAATTTTCATGTTCCTACCTAGCTAATCTAGTGAGCTATAGTTCAACTACTCCAGCCAAAATGATAAAGCCTCCAAATTCCAGTAGAAGGCATATGTACTGTGGTCCCATCATATGTACGTGTTTATTCCACAACCAAATAGCTTAAACCTTCACCATTTTAGCATAAAAATCACAAAGTTTCCTACTTTCTCTTTCTCCATATACTAATTGCTAGAAAATTTGAAAACTTCACTCGCAAATCATAATAAAGATCATCACTCTTTTAACTCTTTAAGAGTGCTATACATCCCTAAAATTATTCTTAATATTTAAACTCAAAAATTGATTGAACCAAAAAGAAAACAAAGCAGAAGTAGCAGTGAAACTCTTACAGTGTAATGGGCTGCTTGGAAAAGAGCAGAGCCATCAGCAAGACTGAACCCAGTAATCTTTAGACAATGGGTTCTTCTTCTTTTGCAGAAGGCTCCTCTGCCTCTGGCATTTGATAAAGTTAGAGACGAATGCATGGGATTTGGTAAAGCTATTGCTATAGCTGCTATTGCCAATGCCATCCTCACTGTCTCAAACACCGGATAACTTATAAAAATGAACTCTCAAAATTGCAAAATAACTTATTTCCAATCACAACATAAGCATCAGACACATACAAGCTATACATATCAACATACACAACACATCGAACAGGTCAATGCAGTATGATAATTAACCCTTTCTGGCACGAGTACTTACCGTTCATCTTTTAGAAGAACGAACAACGGTGGGACTATGAAATTATATTTTAACATTTGAAGAACGAACTTTTCAATACCCGTTTCCAGAAAAATCTCTTCTTGGATGGCAATGGTCATAACTACAACTTCCTGCATATAGTAATAGTATATATCAGACAAGTAAAAGGAATAAATGAATGTAGTAACTGAACTGAAGATTAAAAACAAGAATCAGAAAGCCACAATATCAAATACATTTTATCCTCTCCACGACACAAACTTGTAAATCCAATTTGAAGGGCTTTCTCAGCATAACTGTTGGTCTCCAAACCAGAGTTTGACTTCCAAACTCCACAATCAATGAATTTAACAAAGTGGGCACGTACATAAATGACTAAGAGTCAAAAGAGTGTGAACCAGCCTCTTGCTCAATAAAAGCACAACAACTCAACAAGTCCCAAAGTGGCACTCAACAAGTACCAATTGCAATGTAGTCACAAAACAATGCAAAGTAAAGGCTTGGTTGTTCTTTCTCTAATTAACTAAAAGCAGCAAAATTGAAACAAACCCATGAAATTAATTCTTTGAATCTAGCAACTTACATCCAGTAAGGTAATGAAACTTAGCAATTGAACATAATAATAAGTGAAGGATCAGAAAAGAGGTAATTAAATGAGTGAGAATTGAAGCAACCCACCAAAAGCGTGTATAAATCGAGCACTCTCCTCAGTTTTGACTGAGCTCACCCCAGTAGAGTCTTCAAACTTGGAGCTGAAAGATGACAAATTGAGAAAAATTAATAAAATTTACGTATGTTACTGCTTCTATACAGAGAAAAATAGAAAGACTGGACCTTTTCTTCTTGGGAATGAAGAATGCCTTCTCCAGATGTGCCGCCAGCAAGCCTTTCTTCTTCATAATCTTGAACTCCATCAGCATCTGAAGCCCTTGTGTTAGAATCAAAGCCAGCAAGATCTGCAACCTCCGGGAGGAGATTCAACCCTGAAACATCAAACCCAGAATCACCCATTATTTCCGTCACAAAATTCAACGCAGATCGAAGTGGGAAGTTGGGTTGGGTTGGGAATTAGGGTTTTCTGGGTTAGGGGAAATTGAAGCAGAGATAGGCAGAGAGAGAGAGAGAGAGCATTGGTTGGGGTTTGTAGAAGAAGAGATAGGGTTTGACAAGAGAAGGGTTTGTCGAGGAGAAAGTGAGTGAGAGAGGTCGGGGTTTGTCAAGAAGAGAGAGTTTTGGGGTTGCTGGTGAGTGCCGAGAGAGGGTTTTGTTTTAGTTTTGGATCTGTCGAGAGTGAGGGAAGTCGAGAAAGGGCCAAGTTTTGTTATTTTTGTTATTTTTTTGCTCAAGCCTTAGGGTTTCAAGCTGATCCTATCCATTTGGACAAAGACTCACACAACAGATTTGTGTAAGAATGTGGTATGACTGTAGTCATTTAAATTTCGAGTTTGTCTCCTATTAATTTGACTTCCCTCCTTGAAGAGTTGGAGAAAAATGTTGGTGGGAGATCTCCCTTCTTTCTATGAAACATATTAATTAGACCACAATTTTATTGTTTCTCGTCATAAGATTAATACATGTTGGGGACAAATTTGGGGTTTGAGATGGGGTTTGGCACCACAGACATGGTGGGAAACTTGCCGCTTAGTTTTTTTATTGTCATACAACAGTTTTGTCCTTAAACGTCTTCTGAACTGATTCATAATTCCATATCAGACGACGGATTTTATGAAAATGACGTCTAAAAAAATATAAATCAATCAGACGGCGGAAAACTATAATGCGTCATCTGATTCAATTTTTGTAGTAGTGGTGGAATGACTTCCTTCATTACCCAGTCCCCTAGTTGGAGGTTACGGGCCTTGACTCTGGCATTGTAGAAACATGATACCCGCTGCTTGTTTTGCAAGTTGTGCAAATGGGCCTTATGGTGTCCTTCTTCGAGGAGGTCCTTATCGAGGTTGACGCCTTCGCTGTTGGTCTCGGAGTAGTAGCCCTCGACCCTAGCGGTAGGTTGGGTGACCTCGACTGGTAGGACGGCCTCAGTGACGAACATCATGCATAATCGTGTTTCACCGGTAGCGGAAGTGGGGGTAGTCCTGATGGCTCAAAGTACTTCTGGGAGTTTCTTCGCCCATAATCCCTTGGCATCGTCGAGCTTCTTTTTTAGCAACTTCTTGATTATCTTGTTTGCTGCTTCGACTTGGCCGTTGGTTTAGGGGTGAGCGACAGATGCAAAACTCAACTTGGTGCCCAGGTTGGCGGTCAAAGATATGAGTTCCTTGTTGTTGAACTGTGTGCCGTTGTCTGTGATGATTGTGTGGGGGACACCGTAGCAGTAGTAGATGCTCTTCCAGAGGAAGTGGGTTACATTGGCGGTAGTTATGGCCGTTAGCGGCTCCGCCTCTATCCACGTACTGTTGTAGTCGATGGCGATGATGATGTACTTGAATTGGCCCTTGGCGGTTGGGAGTTTCCCAAGCAAGTCCAAGCCCCACATGGAGTGGATCCATGGGCCAATTATGATCGACAGGGGCTCCGCCGTGGCATGGGGAAGGTCAGCATATTGTTGACACTTGTGGCAGGACCTGGAGACCTTCCTGGCTTCGTCGCCAAGCGTGGGCCAAAAGTAACCTTGTCGCACTGTGCGATTGACCAAAGACCTGGCGCCTGAGTGGTTTCCACATTCCCCAGCATATATCATTGCCAGAACTGCCTTTCCTTCTTCTGGGGTCAGACACCAGAGGTTGGGATGGGTGAACCCTTAGAGGTAAAGCTTGTCATTCTGGATGTTATAGCGGGTTGCCCTCCGCTTAAGCTGCCTTGCTTCGACCTTGTCGGTGGGTAGTGTTCTATTGTGCTCTTACTCTATGATTTTATCCATCTAGCTGGGATTGACCTCAAAGTTGAAGATTTCCGCCAGGGTTTTGCTGATGCTTGGCTTGTCAAGGCACTCCACCCTTGTGTCCGCTGGACTTTGGTGTGGTTGGGCGATGGGTAGTCTTGCGAGTGAGTCAGCCTTGGATTTCTTTTCCCTGGGAATCTTTGTGATGGTGTGAAATTTGAACTTGTTGAGTAGTGTCTTGACGTACCCCAAGTATGCCGCTAACTGCTGGTCCTTGGCCTGGAAACTGTCATTGACCTGGTTCACGATCAGATGAGAATCGTTGAATATGTTGACACTGTCAGCGCCTAAGTCGATGGCGAGGAGTAAGCCGGCAATGAGCGCTTCGTATTCCGCCTTGTTGTTTGAGGCTTTTAAGTTGAATTTCAACTCGTATTCCATGTTTAGTTCCCCTGGTCCCGTCAAGATGACTCCGGCGCAGCAGGCCTTGGCGCAGGTGGAGCCGTCTACGTGGAGGTTCCAGTCTGACTGCTGCTGAGGGGCTGGTTCCCCAGCGGTTACCATTTCTGTGTTGGCCTCTTGTGCCTCTAGGTTGGGTTCATCCTGACGCTCGGTGAGTTCAGCGATGAAATCTACCACTGCTTGGCCTTTCATGGTAGTCCTTGGCTTACAGTCAATGTCGAACTCGCTGAGATCAATGGCCCATTTGCTGAGGTGCCCGAAGTGCTCAGGGTTCTGCATTATTTGCCTCAGCGATTGGTTTGTTAGGACATGAATTGTGTGAGCCTGAAAGCATTGGCGGAGGCGCCTAGTGGCAACAATAAGTGCGAGAGCGAGCTTCTCCAGAGGGGGATATCTCGTCTCTGCCTCATTCATGCCCCTGCCGGCGTAGAATATTGGGAGCTCCTCCTGGCCCTCTCGTCGCACGATGGCGCAGCTTACCGCTAGGTAGATGTATAGTGTCTCACCTTGTACCGAAATGGAAAGAAGTGGGACCACTGCCAAGTATTCCTTCAAGCTCTGGAATGCCGCCTCACACTCTGGGGTCCAGTCAATTACTTTCTTGTGTGTGTTTTTCAGCACTTTGAAAAATGGGAGACATCTGTCGGTGAGTCTGGAGATGAACCGAGAGAGAGCGGTTAGCTTTCCCTGGAGGCTCTGAACGTGTACCTTCCACTCCGGGGCCTTCATGTTGAGGATGGCTTGCACCTTGTCAGGATTGGCCTCTATGCCCCGTTCGCTGACTATGTAACCCATAAATTTGCTGGCGGTGACACCAAAGAAACATTTTTCTGGGTTGAGGCTCATACTATAAGCCAAGAGAATGGCCAATATGATTTTGAGGTTTGGCACTTGTCTGCTGGCCTTGATGCTTTTTATCAACATGTCATCTACGTAGACCTCTATTATCTTGCTGAGGTGCTCAGCAAACATGGCATTCATCAATCGCTGATAAGTTGCACTGACGTTCTTCAAACCGAAGGGCATGACATTGTAACAGTATAGGCCCTTGTTGGTGGTGAAGGCGGTGCACTCTTGGTCACCGGGGTGCATCTTGATCTGATTGTAGTCGAAGAAGGCGTCCATCATGCTGAGTAGCTCGTGTCCAGCTTTTGCATCGACCAACTGATCTATCCGTGCGGGGTAGCGGGAAGCTGTCCTTGGGGCATGCCTTGTTGAGGCCCTTGAAGTCGACAGACATCTGCCACTTTCCGCTAGGTTTCTTGACCATGACCAGGTTGGAAATCCACTAAGGGTAATTGACTTAGCGAATGAACCAGATGTTCTGGAGTTTGGCGACTACCTCTCCAATTGCCCGATACCTCTCTTCATCAAAGGTCCTTCGCCGCTACTTGACAGGATAGAAGGATGGTTTGATGCTCAACTTGTGTGTGATGAACTTAGGGGAGATCCCTAGCATGTCAGCGTAGGACCACGCAAAGACGGCGACATTGTCACGTAGAAACTGGGTGAGTTCAGCTGCTACCTCTGGGTCTAGCTGGGCACCGATGCGGACTGTCCGCTCAGGGTGATCGTCGGAGATGCTGACAACTCTCAAGGATGTTTTTGGGTTGACAGGTTCCTTTGTGACATATTTCTTCTCGTCATCCCTAGGGTCTTCAAAGATATTGGCCGCTGGTATATGGTTTCCTACTGTTAGGATCTCATGGCGGCGTGCTGATCGTGTGACCGTTGTTAAGTAACATTCTCGTGTCAGCTGTTGGCTTCTTTTCACACATCCTGTCCCGTTGGGTGTGAGGAACTTCATGAGAAGCATGTACTAGGCTATTATGCACTTGAGCTTGTTAAGTGCCGGTCGATCGATGATGGCGTTATATGAACTGAAGCAATCGACCACAATGAACTCCGTATGTATCTCCGCCGTACACGGACTAACTGTAAGACCCCGGAAAAAAGTTATTAATGTCTTGGAATTTCCTTGAATTAATAAAGTGTTCGTTAGTACGATTTCGTGGTTCAAGGGCAGAGCGGAAGTGTTTCGGACGAATAATTACTCGAAACATTTTATTTTCAAAGGGTCAAAGGGTTGACTTTTTATTCGTTCGGTTTCTCCGAAAACTTCCTTCATGAAAGTTGTAAAACGCGTCGATACGAGTTCGTGGACATACGGAACGAGAGAATCGGAGTTCGTATGAAGAAGTTATCGTGTTTGGAAAAGTTTCCATTTTTGGTATAAAAGGATAAAACCCTAGCTATTTTTGGAAGGTTGCCAAAAATAGCCGGATTTCCATTTCTGGAAACCGACCTCTCTCTCTCCCGAGCCCAAAACAGGGCATCACTTTGCCGGCCCATATCTCGCAGATCCGGCCACCAAACCACTTCCTTTGGCTTCGCCTCAACCTTGCGCAGCTGCTTGTGGCAACCTTACGCAGCCTTGTGGCTTGTGGCGGCGGCGGCAACACGTTTTTTCTTTCCGGCCGACTTGGGGTGCGAAGGGAATATCCCGAGTTCTAGGTCACCAATCTTCGAGATTCTTAGCTTGTTGAACTCCCGTTGATTTTTTGATCAAGATTCCAAAAAACCAGAACCGGAGGTGAACGTTTGCAAGCTCTTCGGAGCTCTCACCAGTTTCTGCAAAAATTCCGGCCAAACCGGACTGTTTTAGGTAATTTCGACCACTTCCACTCATTTTCTGACTTCGTGCTAGTTATGAAAGTTTCTCAAATCGATGAAACGAAGAGGAGTAGCCTGTCCCCGACGCTGTTGGAGGCGGTTGGCGGCGGCTCTGTCTCTAACTCCGGCAGCCTTTTCCGGCCACTTCCGGGTGTCTCGAGGGCAGTTTCTGCCCATTTTAATTTTCTGCATGTTGTTACGATCATTTTGATATATAGCATGTAAATTTTGGAGATCCTATGATTAAGTTATGAATTTTACGATTTCAATCGATTCCAATCGTTCGATTTGTGATCTGTGAAGATCGGACAGTCCAATGGACTTATAGTTTTGATATAAAGATCGTAGGACCGTCCTGATGACCTAGTGTGGTCACGGGTGAAGATCCGACCGTTAGATCTTCGTATAAGTGCGTTTTATGAATTGTGTGCTAAGTTGAGACCGTATGTGGTTAGGTGATTGACGGTTTGAGCTGGCAGACGATTGTGAATCCTATTTTGAGCTGTTAAGAAGACGCAGCGGGAATTTGAGGTGAGTAAATCTCACATGGTTCATTTACGAACGAAATTTCTTTAATTACATTTAGTTGTTATGTTTGAAAAATGATTTTAAGAAAATGAGTTTTTAAGTATATAAAAATGATTTTCTTGGTTTTTTCTACGTGTGAACTATAGTTGGTATTAGTAGTCATTCCTGTGTGGGTGACTACGTATATATATATTTACGCGGAATATATATATTGGATGATATGGCATTGGGTGAAGTATTGATTTGATTGATTGAATTATCATTTCGAGCATTTCTCTTGAAGATATAAATTATCATATATTGTTGAGTTGATGTTGATAAAGAGTAATTGAGTAAAGTGTGATCCTTTCATTTATTGTCCATGAGAGACTTGGATCATTATTGATAGTGGTGTAGATTTGTATGACTTGATTGATTCATGATTTGGGGAATTTATTAAGCATGTGGGATTCGATTTTTATGATGGCTTGGAGACGAGAACATATTATTTGGAATTGGTTTTGCTATTTGTTGAGGTTGTGGGAGAGGAGGAAACAATATTATGTGACGATCTGTGTGAGTACATATGTGGTGACTAGTGTGAGGGTATGGGATCGGACGCCATAATCATGGGTGGATGACGGGCTACGATTGAGTAAGTGGGATCGGACGCCATAATCCTAGGTGGATGACAGGCTACGATTGAGTAAGCGGGATCGGACGCCATAATCCTGGGTGGATGACGGGCTACGATTGAGTAAGCGGGATCGGACGCCATAATCCTAGGTGGATGACTGGCTACAATTGAGTAAGTAAGTCGGACGCCATAACCCTAGGCGGATGACAGGCTATGATTGAGGAGAGTATTGGATGCCATAACCCTAGGCGGTGACGGGCTACGATTGAAACGAGTTATTTTGTGAGATTATGTATTCAGAATCGAAGGGTGAATTCTTGGTTTTAGCGTGAGTGTTTGATTTATTTATATATGTATATATTTTCTTTTGCATTTCTATCTTGTGATATCTTTATCTACTTTCTTTTTCATTTCATTTGTTTGATTTTAATGTAATCTCCTGAACTAAACTATATGCAGGGATTATTATGATTTCTTTTGTTTGATTTTAATGTAATCTCCTGGACTAAACTATATGCAGGGATTACTATGATTTCTTTTGTTTGATTTTAATGTAATCTCCTGAACTAAACTATATGCAGGGATTACTATGATTTCGTTTGTTTGTTTAATGTGATGTCCTGAACTAAGTTTCTATTTCTATGCAGGGATTACTGATTTTGTTTAATTCTTATTGTGTGTACGGTTGTGGGTTGTGATCCGTAGCGATCGTGAAATGAGTTGAGATGTCATGATTTTGGCAAATGCTTTATGTTGAGGGGAGTGAGCGTGATTTTGTGGTTATGCTGTTGAGGCAAATGATTGGTGATCTGATAGATTGTGGGGACGTAAATTGTTTAACATCTTTGGAGTTAATTGTGTAATTGGAGTTTGTGGGAAAAGAGATAAAATGAATTTGAGAGACAGAACATGTGGGTTTTGAAGGTTGGTTTGAAATTATTGAGCATGATATTGATTGGTATGAACTCGACGTTTTTGCTGTGATAATTGCATATTGATTTGGTTAGACTGAGATAGTGAAAGCATGTCGTTGTGGAATTAAATGTTGTTGCTTTAATTATATCACGAGCTGAGAAATTATAAGCATGAGTGACGTGAGTCACTTTAATTGAGTTTACTCATACGGGCTGAAAAGCTTACCGGGTTTGTTTTGTTCATTCCCGGTGCACTATTCTATGGTGTAGGGGTTTTTGTGCAGGTTTGATTATCGAGTGATCATTATCAAAGCTGAGGTGTACGTTCGATGGCGTGGACGTGGAAGGGTGCTCTTAGTTTCAAGTCTTCCGCTGGGTAGTGAGTTGTGGTGGGTGTGTTTACTTATTAAATTGTCATTCAGTTTGATATGTAAACTATCTGTAATGTAATATGTGACTCTAAAGAACGAGTCGGTATTGACATTGTGTGTTCAATTTGTTTGTTACTTAGTTTATGTACCTACATATACGTTTGCAAGCATAATTAGCTATAATGAGCCACGCCCATTGTACCGCCAGAGGTATCGAATCTCACCAAGTGGGTGACCTGCGGAGACACAGCGAGGCGGGCTACCGTCCGAGCCCGGGATCGCCCCCAGATCACTGCTAACGCGCCACGCCAAGTTGGCATCAGAAGCTCCAGACGCTGGGTGTCGAAGCACATCAGTCCCACATCGAAAACAAGAAGAAGATCAACCTTCTCCTCACCTATAAAAGGTTCTCTCATCTCTCCTCATTAATTACGCATTTACTACACATTTATTGCTATGCTGCCCATATACAGTGACTGACTTAGGCATCAGAGAAGTGAAGACCGCCCAACGCGGTCTCCCTCTGACGCCTTGTCTCTCGTGTTACAGCAAGCGGAAGTCATCAAATCCTCGAAGTAGCGGTCCGCCCACCGGACCCACGTTAAACTAAGAATCGGCTACCGCCGGACTTTGAGCATTAACATTGGCGCCGTCTGTGGGAACCCTTGAACAAAAGGTCATCCCGCCACAATCACCATGGCTAACGATAGCGGGGGAAACGCTGAAGAGCAGGCAGACCAATCAGCCATTCCCAACCCACCCACCCAGCGGTAAACGTCAACCGCGCACTATTCACCACCCCGGTAAACCCCGGCGGCGAGACAAACCCAAGTAGCAGCCGCCCACCAAGCCAAGACCTCGCCTCTCTATATGAGCTGACATTGGCGGATCTTTACAAAGCAAACAGAAAGCGTGAACAAGAACGAAGAGAAAAGGCCGAGGCCCAAGAGCAGGTGGTCACGCTGGTGTCACGGTTCGACGAGCTAAAGAGAACGTTGGAGGCAACCACCAACCCGGCGCGAAGTGAGCAGTCACGGAGCACCAGGTATAGCCGACCTGGTACCGGAGCATTGATACTAGCACCAGTCATACACTTGCAGGTCCCGCTGCGCCCACCAGAGCTACCGGGAATTGGACCGCCCCTGGTGCCCCAGCCAATGTTGGAACAGGAGGCAGAGTCATCACTGCATTCCCACCGCTCGAGGCCTAGGGCAAGAACCGAGGGCAACCCACCCGCTCCCAGGCGAGGATCAGTTCAGCGGGATACCCGGCTGGGTCTCGCCGGCGATGCAACCACTCAGATACTGGAACGGATGCAGCAGTTGGAGCAAAGATTGACCCGAGCGGAGTCAGGCACCCCGGCGCCAATTTCAAATCCACTTTTTGCGTCCAGGCCAGGACCATTCACTGCTGCGATTCTGCAGGCTGTCAGACCGGCATACGTAAAGACTCCAAAAATGTCACATTATGGCGGTAAGACTGATCCCTTCGTCCACATGGACACCTTCAAGAAGGTCACCAACAACAAGGGATTCGATGATGTCACCCTGTGCCACTTATTCAGCGAAACGCTGGACAATGAGGCAATGAATTAGTTCTATGAGTGCCCGCCAGGATCCATCGACTCATTTCAGGCATTGTCACACGCTTTCCTTTCTCGGTTCATCCTACTATCCGTTGGACACCACAATACAAGCCAACTGTTCAACGTCAAGCAGGGCACGGAAGAAACACTGAAGGCGTTCCTCACAAGGTGGCGAGCGGCGACATCTCAATGCCGTGATCTTGATAAAACAATGGCTTCGGCGGCTTTTAAGCAGGGACTCCTAAAAGGGCCATTCCTCTATCACCTCAACTACAATCACCCAAATGCGGTATACGACCACCTCATGAGTGAGGCAGTCATTCATGCCCAGGCAGAATTCATCACATATGGAGAAACCCCACCGCCACCAGCAGCACTAGCAAAGTCGGCACAATCCTCCTCCAGTCAGCAGGGGACCACTAACAAAACCTCCAACACACTGCCAATTGACAAAAAGGGGGAGTGGCAGCAGGGCCAATACCAGAACAAGCGGCAGAAGGACCAGCACTACAAGGGAAACCGCCCATCCCATGGGGACAACCGCAACAAACATACGGAGTCTTCTCAGCGGTATGCAGTATTTACAGTCCTCACGGCCTCATATGAAGAAATATACAATCAGTGCAAGGATCATATCCCACCGCCACCCCCTGGAAGATACCCAAAAACAGGAAAGCCAAGAAACACCAGCATGTGGTGTAAATACCACGAGGACAGTGGTCACAATACCAACAGCTGCAACGCTCTCAAAACGGCCATTGAGACCTTGTACCGTGATGGCAAGATGGAACAATTCAAGGTACGCCAACCACCACCTGTGATCGCTGACATTGAACCCTTGGGCCGCATCAACACCATTGAAGGGGGTGCTCCAATCACCAATATGTCCCACAGGGCTAGAAAGCGTTATGCACGGGCTAATCACCCAAAGGAAGTCTGCAACATCCGCTACGAAAGATCCGCCAAACTCCCAAGGTCTGGTTGCGAGCCAATTACCTTCTCAGAGGAGGAGGAATGTGGAGTGCATCTGCCCCATGACGATCCTTTCTTGATCGACGCCATCCTCGGCAAAATGTTAGTGGGAAGAATCCTGGTTGATAGCGGATCCACTGTCAACGTTATATTCAGTGATTGTTACAACGACCTTAAGCGGAACAAAAAACTACTCCAAGATCATGAACCACTGCTCAGCTTCTCCGGTGACGTCACGCAACCGCTGGGTTCTGACTATATGCAAGGAGGCGGAACGTGGAGTGCATCTGCCCCATGACGATCCTTTCTTGATCGACGCCATCCTCGGCAAAATGTTAGTGGGAAGAATCCTGGTTGATAGCGGATCCACTGTCAACGTTATATTCAGTGATTGTTACAACGACCTTAAGCGGAACAAAAAACTACTCCAAGATCATGAACCACTGCTCAGCTTCTCCGGTGACGTCACGCAACCGCTGGGTTCTGACTATATGCGGCTAGTTATCGGTACTAGT
>BDJD01001697.1:88668-119381 GCA_002564525.1 Rosa multiflora
GAAAACCGAAACTAGATGTTGTAACGTTTTTAAGTCGGATGCGACTTACTTAACGTTGATCTTAATACCAGATAGGGTCTAATAAGATCTTACGTCACAGATGGTGATAGATCATAGCTAGTAATAGGTTGCAGATGGTAACCTTGATGTTTGACTTCATGACCAGATGGGGTCTGAAGGTCATGAGTCACAGATGGTGATAAATGGTTGAGTTGAGACCAGATGGGGTCTAAAGATTATAGGTCACAGATGGTGACAGGTTGCTGATGGCGACTTTGATGTTGATTTCCTGACTAGACGGAGTCTGAAATCATATGTCACAGATGGTGATAGATCACAGATGGTGATCAAGGCAGGAAATAGGTAATCACGTCCTGGTTAGGACGAGTGATTACAATTTCAATAGGGTTCTAGTTTATCTGCCGTGATAGCTTATGGGAGTAACGGTCGAGGTTGCTTGAGACTCATAGGTATGCAGCTTAAAGGAGAGTTCAGATGGCATTCTTCTTTAATTGTCTAGATGAGACTTGAATTGCTACTTGATGGTTAAGTTAGCAAATAAGGCATGGTCATAGTGGTGACTCATGTTGTCCTTTCTGTGGAAAGGATATTGAATGTTAGAAGGATTCATGGTTGCATGTTTCCTTAAGTAGATTGATGTGAGTTGTTGATTGATGTTCATGAGTTACTCATACGAGCTTGAAGAAGCTTACCGGGTTTGTTGTTTGGCAACCCCGGTGCACCATTGTGAATGGTGTAGGGGCTAATCCTGCAGGTCAGGAAAATCGTGGCTGAAGCTGAAGGAGCTTGTTGGCAGCAGAACGGGTAGGAAGCAATTTTTGTTGGCTTTGCCAATATATGACTTCCGCTATGCAGTAAGCTTTGAGGAGCATTTACGTTTTATTGTGATGACAATTAAATTCGTAAATTTGTATAATATATAACTCTGTGGAGCGAGTGTATGTTATCTTGGATGATTCAGTGTATCAGTAAGTACTTGTTTAAAGGGAAAGATGTTCCAGGTATTTGTATTGATGACTGAATATTCACGCATGTATAATTATGGGATTATATATATCGATTTTTATTGTTGTAAAAATCAGGGGCGTGACAGAGCCTGCCTTGCCTTCTTCGGCTGCTCGCGGTCCCCAGTTATCTCCACGGCATCCTCCTCTCCCCCGTTGGAGTCGGGTTGACGGCGTTTTCGCTGAAGCACCCACGTGCTTCCAACGACGGCAGGCCTTGAACCTCTCGTTGGCGGCTCCAACCCCGCTATGGTGACACCCTCCGCTAGGCGCATTGCTTTCTTCTGCACCCCGCGCCGTATGGTCGGCGCTCTCTCTTTCTGCGGCGCCGCCTCGCTCACCACGCCGGTCCCCACCTGAACAGCAGGCAGCCCGTCACCACCAAGATGAGAGTGGTGTGGCATTGGCAGCACCACGGGAACCTCAGACTGGCTCGGCGCCAGCGTCTCTGGATCCACCACTGTCTTCTGCGCCGCCAGACCGGAAGCGTACATGGCCTCCAAGAAATTGTCGATCTCGGCACGGTTCATGGCTTTCGCGAAGGCGTCACGACTTGCTTTGTTCCCCGGCGGAGTTTCTAAAAAAAGAAAACCACGGTCAGCATGGAACAGTCTCTGTAAAGGTGCGGTACAGCGGAGAGTACTTACCAACAGCACGAGTCAATTGTTGATCCACCAACAACTCCCAGCCTGTAAGGAGACGAAAGTCCAGCAAATTGCGATTCCGCCAGCAACCTCTTATGCGTGCCACGCGGCACTCTTCCTCACGAGTCAGGTTGTACCGCAACCCCGCTGCACAAAAAGGTCATTGTCAGTGCAAAGTAAAGGCTAAAAAAAAAAAAAAAAAAAATCCCGCCAGACATGTTCGGCGGAGAACGACAAAGAACCTCGAATATGCTGAAACTCCGACTTAATTCTAAACGTCGGCTCCCCCTCATTGGACCCCTCTTGGTACTCCCACCCCGCTGTGGCAACGCAGAAGGAAGTCCGCCAGTAGGACATGGAATCCCTCAGGTTCTCAATCAGCTTAGGCGCTCTTTGGCGACGACTGAGGTTCACTTGCCCTCTGCAACCCTGGCGCTTCACATACACCAGTTCGAAGAAGTACAGTACCTCCGCCACGGTCGGTCTTTCGCAACCGGACAACCGCCACAACGAGTTAAGCGCCAGCAGCAACCGCCACATCTTGGGGCAGACCTGCCCAAAGGCAATGCCAAACTCGCACACTAAGATCTGAAGGTTTGGCACCAGCGGCAGGGTCACTCCCTCGCGTAATATGGCCTCGTGCACAACTGCTTGGCCCGCTGGCAAGATCGAGGCCTTCTCCTCCACTGTCGGCGGACGCAGCTTCATCACGCCTGGCAACCGGAACACCCGCTTCAGCCGGTTGACGGCAACAGCAGTCATCCTACCTCCCGCCTCATCAACGGGGGTGCCGTCCTCGAACACGTACGCCGACTCGGTATCCTCTCCCGCTTCATCTCCCCCCCCCAACGGAACCGCTGGCTGCACTATTGCTTTCTAAGCGCTCTTCGTGCCTATTGTGGGTAGCGGCAGCCTCCCCCGCCCTAGAACTCTCTGGACGCGGTGCACGCCCCATATCTACGTCCCACGGAATGGTCTGTAGCGGCTCAACTTCAGGCGGTTCTGGCAGTGAGGTTCCTGCACGGGTAGACGGACGCAACGAGTCAATAAAATTTCTATTCGCCGCGCTGAACGACATTTCAGATCCAGAATCCTCACTGCTCGAAATTTCTATGATGTCGGCCATCCCAAAACCATAAAACCCAAATCAGTTAGCTCACACAAGATCTAACCTATACCTATATCAGTTGGTACCCAAGAACATCGAGAACAGTTACCCAGAAAATACCAAAACAAGAACAAGCACTCAAACCCAGATTCAACCATCTAGCAAACCCCTAGAAGCCCCAACACTATCAAACATAGCAACCCATCCCCAAACCCACTCTCACACCCTCACAGCACATCAACGAACAACTTCACAGAAATACCCAAAACCCAGAAATTCTCCATAACAGACATTCAATGAAACAGGGATATAGATCACAGTACCAACCTCAACGATGGAGCCTCTGATAGCAGTTTGAGCACACTTGTCTTCGAAGCCGGAGTCCGTCAGTTTCCCCACGTACGATGACTCAGCAATATCGCCTCAGCCTTCTTCTCCGATCACAGACGCAGAGAGCTTGAAGACGACGAGTGTATTTCAAAGTTTAGAGCAAAGTGTCAAAATTAGCCGATTTCCCCCCCCCCCCTTTTATGTCAACGTCAAACAGTTCTAGGTCGTCCACTGAAAAACGACATAAAAAATCAGCCGTCCACGTGTCCCACTGTTCTAGTTACTCTCCAGATTAACCGAGGCGTCGCCTCAGTTACAAAACCTATCATTACTCGGCATTAATGGCAGGGAGACGGCTAGGCGGAGGTAACACGCCTTCGCACGCTAACCCTCTCATCGTTCGGCACGTGTCAACCACCATCAGGCGAAGCGTCTAATGGAAGCCTCCACTTTTGGGTAAACAGCGCCAAGTATCGAAGTCCGCTGAGTGCCACCCCGCTAGCGGAACTTCTTACTTGTCACTTTCCAAGTGTCGAAGTCCGCTGAGCGAAACCCCGCGAGCGGAACTTCTCACCTGCCACTTTCTAAGTGTCGAAGTCCCCGCTGAGCGCAACCCCGCTAGCGGAACTTCTCGCTTGTCACTTTCCAAGTATAGAAGTCCGCTGAGCGAAACCCCGCTAGCGGAACTTCTCACTTGTCACTTTCCAAGTGTCGAAGTCCCCGCTGAGCGAAACCCCGCTAGCGGAACTTTTCACTTGTCACTTTCCAAGTATCGAAGTCCGCTGAGCGAAACCCCGCCAGCGGAACTTCTCACTTGTCACTTTCCAAGTGTCGAAGTTCCCGCTGAGCGAAACCCCGCGAGCGGAACTTCTCACTTGTCACTTTCCAAGTATCGAAGTCCGCTCAGCGAAACCCCGCCAGCGGAACATCTCACTTGTCACTTTCCAAGTATCGAAGTCTGCTAAGCGAAACCCCGCCAGTGGAACTTCTCACTTGTCACTTTCCAAGTATCGAAGTCCGCTCAGCGAAACCCCGCCAGTGGAACTTCTCACTTGTCACTTTCCAAGTATCGAAGTCCGCTAAGCGAAACCCCGCCAGCGGAACTTCTCACTTGTCACTTTCCCAAGTGTCGAAGTCCGCTGAGCGAATCCCCGTTAAGCGGAACTTCCACTCATCAACTTGCAACAGGCAGCCTCTGCTACAAGCGACACTAGCGGCAGAGCTCCCTCCGTCTTGCACACCTAGTGCTCTGCTGAGCGCAACTCCGCTCAATAGCTAATGTAAAACACGTCCGCGCGACGCTGTTTCCTGCTACAACTAGCGGGGGGAATCCGCCAGCGGTGAATCCCGAGGCTACGCCTCACTCTGACGACGACCGCCACTCGGCGTTACGGTCAAAACGTCCCTACGAGACACGGGGACTTGTCAACAGTCTACGACGACCCTGATCCGGTACGTTGACCCCCGTCACTTGGGTACTAAGATTGGGCTCGCTACCCAACACCCTCTGCTCCGCGCAGCTTCCCCTCAACAAACAATTTGCCGACCATCTGGAGGTCCGTCTTGGCTAGGGAGTGGGGGAATCCTTGGCGGGCCTAGCAGGGGCCCACCCGAAAGGGTATAAGCGTTCGCTCAGTAAGTCCATGGTTGACAACGTACTGACGCTAATTATGCTTTTTGCAAGTCTAAGCGGTAAAAACGCTTCACACCGCCGATCAACTCCCCAACCAAGATTGCCGTCCTTGACTAGGGACTTGGGGGACTTGTACCTACATGTACGTTTGCAAGCATAATTAGCTATAATGAGCCACGCCCATTGTACCGCCAGAGGTATCGAATCTCACCAAGTGGGTGACCTGCGGAGACACAGCCAGGCAGGCTACCACCTGAGCCCGGGATCGCCCCCAGATCACAGCTAACGCGCCGCGCTAAGTTGGCATCAGAAGCTCCAGACGTTGGGTGTCGAAGCACATCAGTCCCACATCAAAAACAAGAAGAAGATCAACCTTCTCCTCACCTATAAAAGGTTCTCTCCTCTCTCCTCATTAATTACACATTTACTACTCATTTATTGCTATGCTGCCCATATACAGTGGCTGACTTAGGCATCAGAGAAGTGAAGACCGCCCAACGCGGTCTGCCTCTGACGCCCTGTCTCTCGTGTTACAGCAAGCGGAAGTCATCAAATCCTCGGAGTAGCGGTCCGCCCACCGGACCCGGGTTAAACGAAGAATCGGCTACCGCCGGACTTTGAGCATTAACAGTTTAAATGAAAAATTTTCTATATGTGTTTTCTTGTGTTTATTCTCGCGTTTCGGATTTGAATTTTCTTTATTCAAAATTTGGGGCGTGACACTAACGCCAATAACTAGTCGCATGTAGTCAGAACCCAACGGTTGTGTGACGTCACTAGAGAAGCTGAGCAGAGGCTCTTGGTCTTGGAGCAATTTTCTGTTCCGCTGGAGTTGGTTGTAGCAGCCATTGAAGATGACTTTGACAGCGGATCCACTATCAACAAGGACTCTTCCCACTGACCATTTGTTGAGTATGGCATCGATCAAGAATGGATCGTCGTGGGGTAGATGTACTCCGCGCTCTTCCTCCTCCGAGAAGGTGATGGGTTCCCAGCCAGATCTTGGGAGTTTAGTAGATCTCTCATAGCGGATGTTGCAAACTTCTTTGGGGCGGTTAGTGCGTGCATAGCGCTTTCTTGCCCTATGAGACATGTTGGTGATAGGAGCACCACCGTCGATGGCGTTGATGCGGCCCATGGGCTCAATGTTGGAGACCACTGCTGGCGGTTGGCGTACCTTGAATTGCTCCATCTAACCATCATGGTACAAAGTTTCAATAGCCTTTTTGAGAGCGTTGCAGTCGGTGGTATTGTGACCGCTTTCCTCGTGGTATTTACACCACTTTCTAGTGTTTCTTGGTTTTCCCACTCTTGGGTACTTTCTTGGGGGTGGTGGCGGAATCTGGTCCTTGCACTGGTCATATATCTTTTCATACTAGGCTGTGAGGACAGTGAACACTGCGTACCTCTGGGAGGACTCCGTCTGTTTGTTACGGTTATCCCCATGGGATGAACGGTTGCCCTTGTTGTGACTGCCTGTAAGATCCTGGCGGTGAATAGTCCTGGTCTGGACGCAAAGAGCGGATTTGGAATTGGTGTTGGGGCGCCTTCTTTCACTTGGATTAGCCTTCTCTTAACTGCTGCATCTTTTCTAGTATTAGGGCGATTGCCTTACCAGCGGACCCCGTATGGAGATGCTGCTGAACTAGCTCTCGCCTAAGGACAGGTGGGTTGCCCTCAATCCTAGCTCTAGCCGTCAAGTGGTTGGTGTGCGGCTGTGACTTCGCTTCCTACTCCATCATTCGGTGATACCTGCATCTGTATGATTGGTACGGGTACCAATCCTCCTGGGTTGGGTCGACTACCCCTGGTGCTCTGCGATTGCTCGCTCTGCGCTAGGTGAGCGTTTGCGTCCAGCGCCCTATTCAGTTTGTCGAATTTTGACATCAGCGTGGCCACCTGTCTTTGGGCCTCGGTCTTTTCTCTGCGCTCTTATTCGCGCTTCCTATTTTCCTTGTGGAGTTCCGCTAATACTAGCTCATACATAGAGGCGAGATCCTGGCCTGGTGAACAACTGCTTCCTGGTCCTGCCTCCGCTGCAGTTTGGGTCAGCGGGACCTAGGATGAGCCCTGAGGTTCCACGCTAGGGTTGACCAGCATGTTGAATAATGCTCGGTTAACGTTAACCGCTAGGTTAGTGGGATGGGGGTTGGCAGATTGATCCGCTTGCTCCTCAGCGTTTCCCCCGCTACCGTTAGTCATGGTGATTGTTGTCGTGGGATGGCCTTTTGTTCAAGGGTTCCCACAGACGGCGCCAATGTTAATGTTTAAGATTGAGCAGTGGCCCAAGTCTTCGTTAACGCTGGTCTGATGGGCAGACCGCTACTTGCAATGTTCTCAGAGCTTCCGCTACCTGTCAAGTGAAATACAAAGCGACGTTAGAGGGAGACCGCTGACTTTGATACACATTTACGCAAGCGTACGTATCATTGTCAAGATAGGGAAGTATAATGACCAAAGTTATCGTACCACGGGGATTAGTGGCTAACCCACAATTCTTGGGTGGTCGGAACTAAAGTCACTAAGCAAATAAAGGAAATAAAACAAATAAAATAAAATAAAACTAATCTAAGGCACCAAGCCTTAGCAATGCTTGGCTTTGATTTTCACCAAAACCTAATCAAAACTAAGAACCTAGTGGTGGATATGCACAAATGAGTGGAATAGTTCAATGTTTGTGAGTTGATTTTAACATAACAAAAAGTAATGAGATGTAAAGCAACTAATAAAAATTCAAAGAAATTAATAAAAGTGTAAACAATATAAATGGGAATGTCGGGTGCTAGGGAGGATCCTTCACCAAATCTCATGTGTCGGAAGCTAATCTAATGTAGATGCATATTTCCTATTTTGGCGGTAGTCGTATACAAGGTTGTTCAACGTTCAAGGACCGAAATTCCCTTTCATGGTATTCCTACTCCGGTTCAAGGGTCGTAGGAACTCACTTTACATGAATTAGAGCCGGTTCAATGGTCACTAATTCACATCAAGAGTCGCAGAGATCGAGGAATTAGACTACTAAGCAATCCGCCCGCGCAATCATGCAACGAGTGTAAATCACCATGCTTATAACCCCTCGAATACGAAATTGAAGGTTTCTAGCTTAGGAATTAAAGGGGGTCAAGCCTCTAACTCCGTCCTAGACATGCTCAAAATACACACCCTAGAGTTGACTAGGCTCCTAGACATGCATTTTAACCCAACAAAAATAGATATAAGCATCCATCATATGAAAATTGCATCATTACATTAAATTAGACATCTTTTACACAAAATTTGGGTTAGGGACACAACCCTAAACCCCAACAAGTAAATTACTCACAACCCATAATCATAGACATCAAAATTACAAAATTCAAATAGAAAAGAGTAGAGAAGTGTATGAGAAAACAAGAATAGTCACAAATAGCTAAAAAGCTAGCATGACTAGTCTTGATTTACAACTCTTACAATTACCCAAGTCTTGAATCTTGTAGAGGAGAAGTCTTTGATGAATCTTTAAAGCTTTGGGTGAGTAAATCCTTCAAATCTCAAAATAAAATAGAAAGAAAAGAGGAAAAAAATGGAGAAGAAGGATGGGAGAGAGAGCAGCCCAAAGGGCTGCCTCTGTTTTGTGGTGGTGCGGCTACTGTTCAGTGAGGAAGGAATGGGGTCTTTTATATTTGGGTCGGTTAGGGTCACAAATAGCTAAAAAGCTAGCATGACTAGTCTTGATTTACAACTCTTACAATTACCCAAGTCTTGAATCTTGTAGAGGAGAAGTCTTTGATGAATCTTTAAAGCTTTGGGTGAGTAAATCCTTCAAATCTCAAAATAAAATAGAAAGAAAAGAGGAAAAAATGGAGGAGGAGGAAAGGATTAGAGCAGCCCAAAGGGCTGCCCAGTTTTGTGGTGTGTGGCGTCTCTGTTCTCCTCTCTAGGGATGATTGATTCCATATATATAGTCATGGTGGCCTATGGTCGAAGAGAGAGGGATTGGGAATGCATCTCGTCCGTTGGTGGAAAGAGGGGATGAGAAATAATGGTGATGGCTGCAGGGAATGTAGGGATAAGGAGCACGTGGGTGGTACCTGGGGATAGAAAGAAGACAAAGGAAAAATGTGGCAGTTTAATTAGCTTAATTAAACCAATAGAACGTACAGCTCCATTTGCATTAAGCCAAAACCCTTTGTAATCAAACCACTCTAGCCTATATAATTATTAAGCTACCACCTTTTTCAATTAAACTAATATGTAATTAGTTTAATTAAATCAGTTTCAATTTCCTTTCTTGTCTCATCTGCTGATCCATTTTCGACGATGTAGACTTGTAGTTGACTTTTTTCTTTTGGTCGAAAATTTTACTTTGCTCCAATTCGTACTATTTTCCTCCGATTTCCGATATTCCGCTTATTTTCTACAAAGAAATAAAAATGGATTAATTACATAATAATTGACTTAAGGATTAACTTATTTCTAGTGTTTTAGATACGATTACATGAATAAAAATGCGTGTAATCAACCGCGCCGGGCGGTCTTCTCTTCTCCGATGCCTAAGTAAGTCAATGTATTTATGTTGACAGAATAACAGTAGGTGAGTAGTAAATGTGTAATTAATGAGGAGAGAGGAGAGAACCTTTTATAGGTGGGGAAGAGGCCAAGCTCTTCCATGTTTTGGACGTGGGACTGATGTGCTTCAGTTCCCAGCTTCTGAAGCTTCTAATGCTAACTTGGAGCGGCGCGTCAGGGTGATCTGGGCCCGGGGCTCAGGTGGTAGCCTGTTTGGCTGTGTTTCCGTAGGTCACACAGTTGGCGGTAACTGGTACCGCTGGCTGTGTCATGAGCGTGGCTCATCATAGCTAACTATGCTTGCAAATGCTTATGTAAGTACAATGCCTAAGTATTTGAAGCTGCACTGCATTTGTTTTTGATGAGATTGTTATACATTGTGATTGCAAATGGATTGTTCTCTTTCAGTTATTTACTTTTAAAGTTGGGCCCCTTTTTAGAATAGAGCTATTATCTTCCCCCTTTTTAGAAATATTCTCATGATGTAGTCCCTTTTCTCTCTATGTTACTTGTATAAATTTTTTGGAACCATAGTGCTATAGATTTGTGCAGTCTCTATCACTCATAAGTGTTCCTTTCAACGCGTATTTTATTTTTGATCAAACTAATTAATAATTTTTGAGTTAAATAATATTTACTCCCTATACTTATAGGGTTTCATCGTTTCAGTCCCTGACCTTTGAATTTCACCTAAAAAGTTCCTGAACTCCCAATTTCCTCCTAATTGGTCTCTGTCGTCAAGCATCCGTCAAGAACTCCGTTATCTTGCTGACGTGGCGGTTGTTTCCCCTCTGAAAAGTCTATTATACCCTCCCTTACTCTTTTTTAAAAATTAATTTTATTCTTTTTTTTCTTTTCTTTTCTTTTCTTTTTACCTCTTCTTCTTCCACATCTCTCCCCTCCTCTGTTTATCTCCGTCTGGTTAAAGTCCCTCTATTATCCGGAAGCTCTCATCCTCCAGCATCTTCTCGCTAGACCGAGAATATGCATACCCATGACCAAAATCATCACTAGATCCCGAATTTCGTTAACTGCTGCAAAACCATGTCTGATGATTAAGAACTATAATTACTTGCATGCAAGTATGCAACTTTCATTACATCAACACTTTCCATATAATCACAAATACCAAATACCAACCTCACCTACTTCAATTCAATTTTTTCGATTCATTTACAACTTGGTGAGCTCAATCGAGTACAGTTCCATCACTTTCTTCATTCCAAACCACACCAAACCCAATTCCAATCAAAATGTGTGCCCCAAAACTAACATAAACCCAAAAATTCGATCTTGATAGAAAACCTCACAAAAACTCAAATACCCAAATGAGATTTTGAATCAAAACACTTCACTCATCAAAACCTTACCAAAAACTCAAATACCCAGAACAGATAGGCGGGTTTCGGCGGGGCTAGGCGGCTTGGGCGGCGTTGGTGTTGGGCTGGGCGGGGCGAGGTACCCAGATTGCATATGTTCTCCTTTTGCCTCTCTCTCTCCTTGATGGCTCCAACCTGCTCAAGATTGAAACAAGTACTTCATGAATTGAATTCAATCTCAAGAGAAGAACTCGACCCATTTCGAAGAGGGTCTGGATTTGAAAGGAAATAGGACATGTAAATACGAATTGGAGTCAATTCATCATTTCATCTCAAAACAGAATTTTGTATGAACAGTCATTGGTTTTACCTTGATTTTGGAAGATTCAACCGTTGAATTTTCATGAAATTTGAATACAGTGTAGAAGACTCGATTTTGAACAACTTTTATGCAGAAGTCGTGACTATCTGAGCGACAAAAGATGGAGTTTTTAGCCGTCGAAGTTAGCTGACGAGCAGAGTATCGTAAGAATGAAAGAGTTGTTCATTCTCCACTATGTATTTCCAGATCAGGCCTAGTAAGTCTAAAGTGATGAAGTGGGTCTCCTGAGAATGTAAAGGGTAATTTCATGAAGATATGAAGGCATTTAGGCTTGGTGTTGATTGCAATGGGATTGGTGGTTGGGTATGGAGAGAGAGCTCAGTGGTGGTTATGGTGATTAATTTGGGTGTGAAGAAGAAGGTAGAGAGAAAAGGGGCATCTTCATCATTTTGGGGCTCTTCTTCTTCTTCTTGTAGTTGTTCATGGTTGGAGTTTGGGGTTTTTGTTTAATTTCAATTGTTCAGCGTCGTCGAAGGTCTAGAGATGAGAAAGAGCTGGGTTTATTTTGGGTTTGTTTTTGGAAGAGGAAAAAGACGCTCTGTGTGGATGAAGAAGAGGTGAAAAAAAAAAAAAAGAGAGAGAGAGAATAAAATTAGTTAAAAAAAAAAAAGAATAAGTGAGGGTATAATAGACTTTTTAGGGGGAAAACCACCTCCAGGTCAGCAAAATAACGGAGTCTTTGACGGTAGGGACCAATTGGGAGAAAATTGGGAGTTCAAGGACTTTTTAGATGAAATTAAAAGGTTAGGGACTGAATCAATGAAACCCTATAAGTATAGGGAGTAAACAATATTTAACTCATAATTTTTTGTTAGCTGCTAAATTACATAATAAGTCATATGGCTTGCCCCTTAATGAAAGCATCCAGTTATCCAAAATAAGTCATATGGCTAGTAGTGTAAAAGAAAATTGATAATTGGAATTGGTTTACTCATTTCATTTCATATTCCCTTTATATAGGGAGAGAATTACAACAGAAATATCAATTATAATGATGACATTAAATGCTGATTGATCCGTAATTCCTGCTGATTGATGGTAATGGCTAATTCCTTGATTCCCTCTCCGTCAGTTACTTTGACGAAAGCACATAATATGATTTTCCTTTAACACTCCCCCTTGTGCCAAGTCAAAGACAAAATTGTGCATGAGTTGTCGCCTCACTAAAAACCTTACCAAGTAACAATAAAAACCTTGTGGGACAAAAAATACACCTTGGTCGAAGGAAAATAGTACAACGCACCTTTTACATTTGAGGATGACATGTGTGTATTAGACTCCCCCTGATGTCTACACCTCCCCCTGATACTTACATTAATCAAGGGAGCTTGGAAAGTCTTCGCATTCTTATGTTTTTCACATGTTTCTCAAACGTGGCCTTTGGCAATGATTTGTGAACAAATCTGCCACGTTCTCCTCGAACCTTACTTGATTCACTTGAATCTTGAGGAGAGCCTGTTGTTGCTGATTGTAGATAAACTTTGGCGATATGTGTTTTGTATTATCACCCTTGATATATCCTAGCTTCATCTGTTCGATGCAAGTAGGCTCTTCAGTGGTAGAGCTCAAACCACTGGTCCCTCGAATATATGTAATGATAGCTCTTAACCATATACACTCACGAACTGCCTCATGTAGAGCAATGATCTCTGAGTGGTTCAAGAATATAGCCACAAGGGTTTGCTTGGTTGATCTCTAAGATATCATCGTGTTCCCAATGGTAAATACATAACCAGTTTGGGAACGACATTTATGTGGGTCAGAGAGGTACGTACCCAGCATCAGCAAAACCAACTAAAACGTCATTTGGCGTTTCGGTGTAGCGAGTGGCACTTTCGCCATCAACATTTCCTTTAGGGATAGCAGTTTCATCTGCAGTCCCTCTTGTCTCTCTATAGGGAAAGAACAGCCCAAGTCAATGGTTCCTTTTAGTTATCGAAAAATGTTCTTGATACCATTCCAGTGACGCTGAGCTAAATCTAGCTAACAAGTTCACTAAGAATACAATGTCTGGTCGAGTACATTGGGCTAAGTACAAGAATGCGCCTATTGAGGGAATTTCAGCTCCCAACACCTCTTTGTCATCTTCCTTTAGACTCCTTGCATCCAAACTTCGACTGATCATGGGAGTGCTAGCAAGATGCGCTTTGTCCATGTTAAATCGCCCAAGCTTCTTTTGGACATTCGCAAACTGGTGGATTAGTGTTCCACAAACTAAGTGTTCTAGGTCAAGGCCTAGACAAAATCGAGTTTTCCCAAGATCCTTCATCTCAAATTCGGATTTCAAGTAGCTCGCGGTTTCTCTTATTTCATCAAGAGTACCTATTATGTTCATATCATCGACATATACAACTACAATTGCAAATCCGAAACTTGTTTTCTTTTTAAATACACAGGGGCATAATTCATCGTTCTTATATCCCTTCCCAATCAAGTAGTCACTTAGACAGGTATACCACATCCGCCCGGATTATTTCAATCCGTAAAGTGAGCGTTTCAACCTAATTGCAAACGCACTTCGTGGTTTAGAGTCACTTGACTTGGGTAATGTAAGGCCATCAGGCACTTTCATATATATCTCTGAATCAATATCCCCATAGAGATATGTAGTAACCACATCCATAAACTGCATTTCTAGTCCTTCCGAAACTACCAAGCTAACTAAGTAGCAGAACGTTATAACGTCCATTAAGGGAGAGTATGTCTCCTCGTAGTTAATTCCAGGGCGTTGTGAGAAAATTTGCGCCCCAAGGCGAGTCTTGTACCTCAGGACTTCATTCTTCTTATTACGCTTTCTGAAAAATACCCATTTATGTCCTACAGGCTTTACACTTGGTGAGGTTAGCACTACCGGACTAAAGACCTGTCTCTTTGCCAAAGAATCTAGTTCTACCTGGATTGCTTCTTTCCATTTAGGCCAATCTACATTTTGTTGACATTCTGCAACAAAGCGTGGTTCGATATCATCGTGCTCTATGATTTCTTGAGCAACAGTGTACGCAAATACACCATCAATGTGTATGGAAGATCTTTCTATCAACTCATACGCACTCTCATAATCCATTGAGATTTCTTTATTCTCTGGAATTATTTCAAACATCGGAGCGTCCTCCAGTATTGATTCATTGACATAACCATAATCAAAGACAATCTCATGAGAGGGATTCTCTACATTTATGATTAATGGATCGGTTTGTGCCTTACTTGCCCTCTTCTTCCTTGGGTGAGTATCAATCGAACCAAGTGGCCTCCCCCTCTTCCTTTGGGGAGCCACGGGTTCAACTACACCTCCACTAAGTGTGGTTGCAGTGCCTCTATCTGCGGCACCGTGCCCCTTGTTGGGGACTTCTAACCTTGCAGGCACATTTGCAACTGGTATATGTGATTTTATCACTTTTGTGATATCAGTAAACACATCAGGCATCGAATCTGCTACGTTCTTAAGATCGATTATTCTTTTCACTTCACTTTCATATTGTGAAGTGCGGGGATCAAAATGAGATAGAGTGAGGACAAACCACGACAATTCTTGTCGTTCCCTTGGAAAATCCTTTTTCCTATCTCCCCCTAACGACGGGAAGGCTGTCTCATCAAAGTGACGATCAGCAAATCTAGCGGTAAAGAAATCGCCTGTCAAGGGTTCTAAGTAGTGGATAATTGTTAGGGATTCATATCCAGCATAAATACTTAACTGTCTCTGAGGACCCACAGTGCGCTGTGGGGGCGCAATAGGCACATATACTGCGCAACCAAATATGCGTAAGTGTGAAATGTTAGGTTCATATCCAGTTATCAACTGGTACGTAGAAAATGGTTGGCTAGCAGTGGGTCTGAAAAGAATAAGTAAAGCTGCGTGTAATATTGCATAACCTCAGGCAAATATAGGCAGCTTGGTGCGCATAACCAGTGCCCTAGCCACCATCTGTAGCCTTTTGATGGTGGCTTCTGTGAGATCATTTTGTGTATGCACATGGGGTACAGGATGCTCTAAATCAATCCCAATAGATATACAATAATCATCAAATGCTTTTGATGTAAACTCTCCAGCGTTATCAAGCCTTATAGACTTGATAGGGTGATAAGGGTGGTGAGCCCTTAAGCGTATAATTTGTGCTAGGAGTTTTGCAAATGCAACATTTCTTGTGGAAAATAAAGCGACATGTAACCAGCGTGTCAAAGCATCCACCAGAACCATAAAGTACTCGAATGGTCCGCATTCTGGATGGATAGGTCCACATATATCTCCTTGTATTCTTTGTAAGAATGGAATGTTTTGTTTTGTGTCTTTAGCATAGGAAAGTTTCGATCCTGTTTTTGCTAAAGAGCAGGCTTTACAAAACGAGTGATGTGCCTTTGAAATAGTCAATGAGGCATAATGGGAGGGAGGTAGTGCTTCTTGTACTTCAGAAGGCAATGGCTGCATTTGAGCAATACTAGGACCGACACCTTGCAGTGTGGCGGATTTTTCTCCCATTTTATTCTTCACTCGAAAGAAGGGATGTCCATGTGAGTTCTTTAAAATACGGATCATCAAGTCACGACCGGGGTGCCCTAGGCGGTCATGCCAAAGCCTGTATGAGTCAATGTCCCATATTTCATTGTTGGTGACAACATAAGATTCAATGATCTGAATCGTAGTGAGGTACAGTCCACTAGATTGACTCATAAGTTTCTCTAAAATGCGTTTCCTTCCACATTCATTAGAGGTAATATAAAGGTATTCAGTTTCATTCTCACAATGTGTTTCTACATGATAACCGTTGACACGAATATCTTTGAAACTTAACAAGGTTCGATTAGCTCTTGGTGCATATAGAGCGTCTGTGACTTTAAATATTGTGCCATTAGGCACCAAAAATTTGGCAATTTCTTGCCCTTTTATTACTTGTGATGATCCAATCATCGTAGTGACAAAAGAATTCTAGGCTATTAATTAATATGGTGTGGGTAGTTCCACTATCAACTAAGCACTCAAGTTCTTCTTGATTCATTCCTACAAATAAATGGGAGGTATTGTTAATTAATTTGAAAATATTTCTCATATTCTTTAGAGTATTTCTATTTGTGTAGAATGGTATTCTTTTCATTCTAATAATTTTTTTCGTAGATGTATTGCTTTACATCTTTATAGTGCAATTTCGAACCATGTAAATCTGTGTAGTAAAAAATGTCGAACGAATTCATTGCTTTAGAATAAAATCCAAAATTTATTAATAAGCCAACGATAATCAAATCAAGGTCTTGTTCAGAAATCTAATTCATCAATCCATTACTGAAATAAACTTTAAGACCAAGTAATAGTCTAATTAAAAATGAGGCATTATGCCTTCACAACTGTTTTTGGAAAATAAAATAAATAAAGCAAATCAGTCAAAATCTGGGGCATTGATTGACTTAGCAAGTTCCTTGTTGCCATTAAAGTCTACAATTGTGAGGTTAACGTCTAGGTCATGGCCTCCTTCTTCCATATAGTGAGCCTCTTGTTCTTTAGACTCCCTATACCTCTTGTAATTGGCTGCTACTATGTTGCTTGCTTGGCAGTTCTTGTACCAATGCCTATTGACTCCACACCTATAGCATGGTTCATTGTCAACTCTTTCCTTTTTGACAGAAGGATTCTTAGGTTCCTTTTGCACCTTGTTTCCACGACCCCCACGTCCCTTTCCACGTGGTGCATTGTTGCCACGTGGGTAGGGATCAGCACATCTAAACCCTTTGCATTGGAGTTCTTTCCACCTTTCATTTTTCCATAATTACCCTTGGGAATTTTCTTTATCCTAGTGGGCCTGTTATTGTTGTTCAAGGGAACCTCATTATGTCTCTCAGCCACTTGCAATAGGCTGATCAGCTTATTGAATGTTGTGATTCTTTTGTTGTCATATTCCAGCCTATACTGGTTCGCTAGTATAAGTGCTGAAGTAGGAAAAGTGGAAAGAGTCTTCTGCATCATATCATCTTCTGTGAGTTCCTTTCCACAGAAATTGAGACGTACCTTTAAGCACAACATGTCATTGTTGAAGTCATTGACCCTTTTGTAGTCAAGCAAGCGGATTTCATTCCATTGAACGGTCAGTTCTGGGAGCAAAGTGTCATGAATGTTCCCAAAACGTCCCTTAAAGGTATCCCACAGTTCTTTGGGTGTCATCAACTGAAGGTACTCCCAGCGTAGACTAGGATCAATATGTCGCCTAAGAAACATTAAGGCAAATGCTTTTACCTTGTCAGACGGTCCATAGTCTTTGGGGTCGGTGGGAGTTTTGATGGTGGTAGTGTAGTCTTTTGCCACAAAAGCAGTTTCTATATCTGAAACCCAACTATGGTACTCAATTCCTTCTGAGTCCAAAATGTTAAATACAGGTCGAGTAGGATCAGCTAGCTACATAAACAAGAGAGAAGATATAAATTACGCAGTCATAAAGACATCCACGTGAATTATTTTCCAAAAACATGAATTAGATTTCAAGACCAAGATTCTTAATGGTCACATTTTTTTTTCTGATGCTATGTGAAAATACTTTATCACGGTAATTATGTGTTTATAATGCGCATGAATTTTCATTATCATGGCAAGATACAATTTATATGTAGCATGCTAAATAAGGAATAACCATAGCACATTTAAACATAGCATATATAAAAATAAAGTACATGGCATGTTCAAAATTCACAAATATACACCAAAATATATGTTACTCATAATAATAGAAAGGGGTCGTGACCACTTACCCAATTTTAGCTCAAAAATTGCCAACTTACTCCACCAAGAGTTTTTTAACCTCATTTACCCAATCTAATAGTGTTTGACAGTATTGCCCTCATTTTAATTAACAAATTACACTCATATCTCTCTCTCCTCCCCCTCATCGATCTCTCTCTCTCTCTCTCTCTCTTTCTCTCTCTCTCTCTCTAAGCCACCACGCTCACCGCTCCACCGCCGCCGCTCTGGCCACCGTCGGACCACCAGAGGATGATGCCATCCAACTCCACGATCCCAACCCCTCTGGGCTTCGCCGGTTTTGTTCGTCAGATGTCCGAGAAACTCTCCCCTCCGGAATCGGGTATGGGCTTCGCCAGTTTTGTTTGTCAGATGTCCGGGAAGCTCCGAAGCTCCAAGCCGGAATCGAGTCTGGGCTTCACTTGCAGGTCTCGGACGACGTCAAAACTGTGGTCTATTGGGGGGCAATAGACAGATTATTGCCCCCCAATAATTTCTTAACTGTGGTTAATTAATCACTGAAATTAGAGTTTTGATAAGTCTGATATTGTTTTGAGTTTATTAAAGTACAATAATCTGTCAATGGTAGAAACTGGTGATTTTTGGGGTGGTCTATTGGGAGGCAATAGGCAGAATATTGCCCCGCAATAATGTCTTAACTGTGGTTCATTTATTACAGGTCATTTCAACAAAATGCTGCTAGATTCATTAACCAACATAATTAGATTTATTGGGGGGTCATAAAAAGTTTATTGCCCCACAATAATTTTTTTATAGATGGTCAGAAGTAACTCAGTTTGGTTTTGAATTAGTTTACAAAAGTACAGGTATTCAAATTCAATACTTGGTGAATTTAAGTCCACAACGAATTGGCTTTTTTTCACACTCTCCACTTCACTTGAACCGTTTCAACCTAAATCTCCCGGATGGCCTCTTAACAAGAATAAATGCACCTAACAACAAAAGGATCACTCAAATTCATGCAAAAAATAACAAATATATTATTGCCCTGCAATAAACAGATTATTGCCGCCCAATAATATATCAGAAATACCAAAACACATTAGAAGCAGTCTTTAACACAAAGGTAAATATCACTGAACACAATTATAGAGACTTTATAACAATTAAGACATTTTATTGCCCCCCAATAGGAAGATTATTGCCCCCTAATAATCTCGACTCCGGTTGACGATTTTGCCCACAATTCTAGTCGTTTTGCAACAATTCCGGTTGACCGTTTGCCTTCACACTGATTTGACTTCGATTGCAATGACTCCAGTTGCAGCCCGGGACCGGAGATACAATCAAGTTGCGATTTCCGTGATGATCAGTCGTTGGCGAGAGAGACAGAAGCAAATTGAAGACGTACCCGATTCTACTGGCGGTCGTCGATTCCTTCAGAAGGTCCAACCCAACCTCGCCGAGCTTCTCAGCAACGAGGACTGTCTGTTTTGCGTCGAGCCTGGCCACGGAGAGCACGATGACGAGTTTCGGCGAGGCGATGGCGAGAGCCAGCGTCATGGGTGACCTGCTGGAAGGATGGAGAGAGAGAGAGAGAGAGAGAGAGAGAGAGAGATACTTCTCTCTCTAAGTGAGAAAGAAGGAGAGGGCAAAAAAGTCCAAAAAAAAAGAATAAAAAAAGAATTGATTGGGTATTAGGGCAAAAATCCCTTAGAGTGTTTTGGGTAAATGGGGTTAAAAAACTGTTAGTGGAGCAAGTGGGCAATTTGGTGCCTAAAATTGGGTAAATGATCATTTCCCCTAATAGAAATAATATACCTAATAAAAATAATATATCATGCGTAAAAAATTTAAACAATAGCATATTATAAAGGTATGCATAGGCATAATCATATAAGCGTAGATAAAATTCACAAAACATGCTTACAATTGCATAAATAATACATAACAAAATATATATGGCATGCTGATTACTAGAACACTAGAAATAAGTTAATCCTCAAGTCAATTATAATGTAATTAATCCAATTTTATTTATTGTATAGGAAATAAGCGGAATTGCCGAAATCAAGTGAAAATGGCGCAAAATAGAGTTTTCGACTATATTATCCTTTTGTCGGCACCAGTCAATCATTTTCACTACTAGCAAGAAAACGGAACTCTACAATCTAGGTATATGTGATTTCGTGTGTGGTGATGCTCAAGATCAGAGAAAAAGAAAATGAAGAGGAAAAGAAATGTATAATGAAAAGGAGGAAAGAATTGTTAATTAAACATTTCTTTTGTTTAATTAACCCTTGGCACGTGGGTTCTGCAAGAAACATAAAAAGATGGAAGAGAGTCACATGCTTAAGGCTTAATTAATCATTTGATTGATTAAGCATGGTTGCACGTGTTTAATTTCTTTGGCCTTCACCCATAAGCCACTGCTACGTGGCAGCTCATTTGTTTCTCTCACTCTCCCAGCCATACACTGAGATGACCAATTGCAGCAGCAAATATAAAGAGAAACCCTACAGTAGCCGCACACCCAGGAGATCCTCTCTCTTCTCCAACAGTAGCCGCAGCACCTAAACTCATCCACCTCCCATCTCTCTCTCCTCCATTTTGTTGATTAATCTCTTATCATTTTCTCTCAAAATTGGAAGGAGCAATTAAGGGTCTTTCACTTCACATCATCAAGGCTTCATCACCACAAGGGATTTTGGCTTTGGCAAAGAGGGGGGACTTAATTTCAAGTTGGGTTCATATTTGCCTATAGCAAATTGTGAGCCTAGCTTGTGTTCCCCTCTCTCATCTATCATTTCTCTTAATTTCTTATGTATTTGATGATGTATTTGAGTATGGGTTGTAAGTAGTTCAATTTTGGGAGTTAGGATTATGAAGCTCTAACTCATCCTGTATAAATATTGATGCTTTAATTTTAATAAATGTAATTTCCATTGTGTATGCTTTAAATCTGAATTTATTGGTCCTTAGAAGTATGTTTCTAGACTTTGTCAACCTTTGAAATTATGTTGTGGGCAATTGTGATGAATAGATTGATAAATTGACAACTTATTGGTCTTGTTGCATCTAGGATTTAAGTGTGGTGACCATTAGCTAGCTTAATTGTAGCTAAGCTTGCTTGAGTCTCTATTATCTTGCTCTTTAGGCCTCTAATTTTGGATATTGCGGCCTTAACGGCGTAATGCCCAAATTAGAGAGTTGATTGTGGCCTTAACTGGCATAATCAATACACCGAAAGGATAATTAGTTTAGTAGCCTTAACCGGTACTAGATATGGGACTCGACACATATAGGAAATGCATGCATTTGTGAAATTGTCATCGATATTTGCAAGAGGGTTAGTGTGAATCACCCGACACTCCCATGTTCCCATTAATTTGAAATCCGAATTTAATTTCTAGTTTGTTAATTAGTTGTTTGCTTTTATTTTAGTTTGCATTTAATTTAGTTAATTCCAAATTCTAAACTCCCAAACAAAATTCTACATTCCATTGTGCATAACTGATTTGGGCTACAAGTTAGTGGCTTTGATTAGGCTTAGTGTGAGCTAAACCGAGGATTGCCGAGACTTGGTGCTTTGTGAATATTATTTTACTTTATTTTGTTTTTATTTTTCATTGTACGCTTTTAAGTTATTCTAGCGCCAATTACCTCGGTTAGGTCCAACACCTAATCCCCGAGGTACGATAATCAAGGTTTTAATACTTCCCTTACTTGACAACGATTTGTACGCTTGTGAAAGTTTATGAGTCAAGTCACATGCTCAAAAATAAAATATAAACAATAAAATATATAATCATGCTTAAAGATAATCATATAAAGCATAAATAACAAGACATGCTTTAAAATGATCAAATTATCTAACTAAACATGCTCAAAAAGTTCTAATTATAAATAAATAATTAAATATACCATATTATGAAAATAAATAAAAGATAACATACTTGGTTTCGAGAAAATAAAACAATCCTAGTGCACGCGCGTGTTTATGCAGGCATGCGTAGCGATGTTTTTGGGCTTGAGAAGAACTGGGCTGCTTCTTCTTGCAGGGGCCACAAAACCTTGTTTTTTTTTTTTTGCCTTTTCTCTCTAGGCCGCAGGCCTGCTTTTTTTTTTTGCGCAGCAGAGGCCTTCTTTTCTTTTCTTTTGGGCCGGGTCTTTACTTTGGCCAGGGTCACTTTTTTTTTTCTCTTGTTTTTTTTTTGTTGGGCCGGGTAACACTTTTTTTTTTTAGAATTGATAACGTGTAAAAGTAAATTGAGAATTGAAATTTGTTTACTCATTTCATTTCATAGTCCCTTTATATAGGGAGAAAATTACAACGGAAATATCAATTACAATGATGACATTAAATGTTGATTGATCCATAATTCCTGCTGATGAATGATAATCGCTAATTCCTTGATTCCCTCTCGGTCAGTTACTTTGACGAAAGCACATAATATGCCTTTCCTTTAACAAGTAGAAATTTATTAGATTTTTTTTTCGTGAAAGTTCATGTGCATAAAAAAATTTTAAAGTTAGCTATTCATATGACTTTTCCTTTAGCCTTACCCTTTTCTGTTTAAGATCAAGCACTATGTAATTATTATTATGCCCAGCTTTCAAGTTTTCATCTGTCTTCCCGCCTGAACCTCATCCGCTAGCTAGCTAATGAAAAGGGTTCTTTTGTAAGACTAAATCAGTTCCGTCCTTCCTGCATCCGGCCGCTGGAAGTTATGATCCAGGCATGACATAATACCCTATATAGTGTTTCATGACATGTTTTAAAAACGTTGCGAGTTTATGACACCTTATTGCTTGAATTAAATTTTAGTTGGAAGGTTCTGGAAACTGGCATATGGATGATGGGGAAATTCTAGTGTAGTGGTGGGTATCTCATACCCACATTTACAAAAGTGAGAACAAATTTTGTTGTCAAAGTTGTAATTTGAGTCTTATTTTGTGTAATCTTAGTTCTAATAATGGTAATTACACCTCTTACTACATTTTACTAGTTTTTGAACAAATTCATTGGCAATGTTGTAATCCTAGTTCTAATAATGGTAATTACACATCTTACGACATTTTTACAAGCTTTTGAACAAATTCGTTGTCAATGTTGTAATTTTTGTTTAACTATATGTAAACAGTGTAAATGAATATGATAACTTTTGTTCTCAATATTGTAATTTTGGTTCAAATACTTGTAAATTTTTGTTCAAATAGTTGTAAATGAGGGTATCTCATACCCACTAGTACACTAGCTTGTCTCATGGATGATGTAGCAATTGAGAAAACTAAATCAGCATTCCTTCTTAAAATCGGAGAGAGGCGGGCAGACTGGCGTTCCTCTCCATACTAACTACTCTCTTTTGAAATATCTCCTTGAAAAAATAATCTGATTAGAGCAAGTTCACCCGTTGGGTCACCATGTCACCTACTATTCACTGCTTTTTTGTGTATATTTTCATTCTCTGGGTCACGAAATACACTGTGCCCGTGATCCAGGGGGTAAAATTAACACTAAAAAGTAGTGAATAGTGGCTGACCTGGTGACCCAACTGGTGAACTTACTCTTATACTCTTACGGTAGTCTTCAGAATAGTTGGGGGATGACATGTACAACGACTGAGGATGATGTGGATGTTTTTGTCTCTGGCTATGCCTTTCGCCTTAAAATTTGGCATGTGAGAGGCCTGACTTTGTTGAGACGTGAAAGTAAGAACTTAACTCACTTATCTGTGACCTGTTTTCAAATTCTTTGACTCTTTTCTTTTTTTAAAGAAAGGAGTTGTCAGATATTCTTCATGCTGACCCCTGGAAATTTTTTTGGACTTCAGCTGGGAATGAACAGGTGAAGAAGGTTTCTAATGTGGACAAGGAACTATACTTTTGCAGTTCCAGCATGATTAATGGATTACGGACTTGTTACCCAGCATATGGGCCAGTTGTTAGGTAGGCTTTAGCATTTACATTCTAATCAAAGTTAATCTGTTACTGCATATAACTTGATTGGCCTCATTTGAAGGCTTGCAAACGATAGGCTGCTAGTGCTGCATACGGATTGGGTTGGGATCGGTTTTGACTCGAAATCATCTATATACCAAAGGTGATAGAACCAAAAAGTGTGACGATATTATTGATTATGTGCCTCATTTTAGCCTTATTTTTCCCTTAGTTTAGTGTTTTGAGTCATTAAGTCATTTTGAGAGTCTTGTTGAGTGTTTGGAGTGAAATAGGCGGAAAAAGTAAAATTCATGAAAAATCCTAGCTGGATCAGGATTCCTAACTGTCTAACTGTCAACTGTTATTCAAACAAAACAAAACAAATTCCAGTAAGTGGGGAGTTGAAGCGGTAGTCCCTTCTCTCTCGCCGTGGGAGGAGTTAGGGTTTTGAAGAGTGGATGGTGTATGTTCCTTCCAGCGAGTATTTGCCGTGCCTTGCAGGAAGTCGGACTGACCGGACTTCGTATCCTGTGGAAGGCGTGGTCATTGGCAGGGGTGCAGTTGTGTGACTGGGAAGATATGGCGGGCCGGACTGTGCGTCGAGTTCTGTCGGCGGCGGCTGAAGAGGTGGTTATAGAGGAGATTGAATCTAATCCCGATTTGGGACCCGTGAGGTTCTTTTTGGTAGGGCGAGTTCTCACAACCAAAACAGTGAACAAGGAGATACTATTCAAGAGGTTAAGGGAGTTATGGCGGACGAAAGAGAAGTTTTCAATATGTGATGTTGAGGGCTCAGATCGGTTTGTGGTGGGTTTTGCCTCGGAGTTGGATAGGAAGAGGATTATGCAAGGCAGTCCTTGGAATTTTGATAATGCATTGATTGCACTGGTAGAGACGGATGGGCGGTCTGATCTGAGGGAGGTGAGACTGGAGACGTATGAGATCTGGGTTCGAGTGCGTGGTCTTCCTCCTTTATTTCTTAATAAGGAGATGGGGATGAAAATTGGGAACATTATTGGTAGCCATGTATGGACGGATGAGGGTAGAAACGGAGACTTTCTGGGCGGATGTCTTCGAATCCGAGTTAGGTTGAATTTGTCCTCGCCGCTTCCTCGATGGGTGAATGTCAAAGTTGATAGCGGTCTGGCAAAGAAGTTTGATTTGGAGTATGAGAGATTGCCGTATTTCTGCTTCTACTGCGGTCTGTTTACCCATCTTGGGTCGTGTTGCCCGGAGAAGAAACTCAATAATGATATTGAAGCCCGATATGGGCGGTGGAAGACAGTGATCAGAGATGTGTTTAATGTCAGAGTGGATGGGGAATTGCAGGGAATTTCTTTTGGGTTGGGCTATAGGACCCCGATTGGTGGTTGGTCGTGTTCGGCGCCGGAGTTCAGTAACACGGGGTTGGTGAGAAACAGGGAGGAGGACGGGTCGGATTCAGAAGGAAGTTTCTCCAAAAGAAGAAGGATTGAGACTGCGGTGGAAAACAAGGCTGTCTCCGGTGAAGGCGTGACCGGAGAGGAAAGGAGGCCGCCGGGGCAGATTTTGGAAGGTGCTGAGGGGAGTAATTTGATGGCGGATTTGGGGGATGCATTAATTGATGTGTTGATGGTTGAGAGGGGTGATGAGGAAGAGCGGGCTTTCAGGGATTTGGGGGACATCAATAAAGGCGAAATTAGTGGAAGGAGACAGTGTTTGAAAGGGAAAGGAGTTGAAACAGGGGGGACACTTTTTGATGTGCCTGTTTTTGGCCCCACTAATTATGCTGGGATGGAGAAGGAGGATGGGCCGGGTAACAAGTTGCTGTCGAAGCCCAAGAAGGGGAAAGCTGCAGTTGTTGGGTGTCCTAATCAGTCCCACCAACACCCAAAACAACTTTTTTCAAAAACTGGTAATGTAACGCAGAAAGGATTCTTTGTTGGTGGTAGTCAAAGGTCAAAGGTTGTCAAGTCCCATGACTCTCCTAGTAAAGTGTTGAAGTTCCGTAATGGGTTACTGAAAAAAACCGTGATGGGCTCCGGTCCTTGGGCCCATCACGAGCAATGATCATCTTAAGTTGGAACGTGCGGGGATTAGGGGACCCGCACAAGTTCCATGCCTTGAGTAAATTACTTAAGGCCCGTAACCCTGATGTTATGTTTATTATGGAAACAAAAAAGTTGGAGATGGAAATGGTTCGGATTTGTAATTCTTTAGGTTTCTCAAAGTGTTTTGTTGTGGAAAGACAAGGACGGCAGAGTGGTGGGCTTGCATTAGCTTGGAAGACCCATATTAATATTGACGTGGTTGGCCATTCTCAAGGACATATCGACGCAGTACTATCCCAAGACAATGTGAAGACTAGGTTGCTGGGTTTCTACGGTAATCCAAATACGAGTTTGCGACAATTCTCTTGGGAGCTTTTGCAACGGATTGTCATGGGAGTTGATTGCCCCCTGATTGTTTTTGGAGATTTTAATGAAATACTGGAAGTCAATGAGAAATTTGGCGGAGGAGATCGGGCTGCTGCTCAGATGAAGCATTTTAGAGATGCTGTGGATCGATGTAATTTGACAGAAATTAACTTCGAGGGTCCAATCTATACATGGAGTAATGGTACAGTCCTTGAACGGTTAGATAGAGCTTTTGCAAATGGGGTGGCTTTCGGCTTCTACAACAGATTACAAGTTTTTCATGTGGACTTTGGCCCTTCAGATCATTTGCCTATCTTTATTACAACCAAAGGGGAAGATTTGAATCAGCGATGTGGGAAAAGAAGAAAGTTATTTGAGAGCTTTTGGGTAAAACAAGAGGGTGTAAACAAGTAGTGGAGGAGATGTGGGGTAGAAATGATGTGGGGAGAATGGGGGTGGGTGCAAAGTTGCTCCAATGTATGGATTCATTAGATAGATGGAATAGGCAGCAGGTGGGTAATATACCTAGAAGAATCAAAGAATTAAAGGAGCAAATTGGGGTGATGCCGTTTGATTGCATTGATGAGGCAGTCCAAAAAAGAAGGAAAGAGGTGATGATGGAGCTTGACAAACTGGAGAGACATGAAGAGGAGATTTGGAGGCAGAGATCGCGGGCTACCTGGTTAAAAGAAGGAGATAATAATACGAAGTTTTTTCATAATTTCGCCAAGAATAGAGGGAGTAGAAATCAGGTGAGGGGTTTGTTCAATTCTGAGGGCGAGTGGATTGATGATAGTAGTGGTGTTAAGGGGCTGTTTGTTGATTATTTTGATCAGTTATTCACTTCGGGAGGAAGTCATCACTTGGAGGTAATCTTGGAGAAGGTCCAAAGAAGGGTGAGTGATGCTATGAATCAGAAATTACTTGTGCCTTTTGGGAGAGCGGAGATAGAATGGGCTCTTAAACAAATGACAGCGCTGAAATCACCAGGATTCGATGGTCTCCCTGCCTTATTTTTTAAGCAATATTGGGATGTTGTGGGTGATGAGGTATGTGACTTTTGTTTGGGAGTGTTGAACGAAGGAAGAGACTTGGGGGATACGAATCATACCTTAATCACGCTTATTCCGAAAATTCCTGAGCCGCATCGAACATCGGATTTTTGCCCGATTAGCTTGTGTACTGTCTTATACAAGTTAATATCTAAAGCTATAGTTAACAGGATGAAAGGTTTGCTTGATACGGTAATCTCTCATACACAGAGTGCCTTCGTTCCGGGTAGACATATTCATGATAATGTAATTGCGGCTTTTGAAACTGTTCATTCTATCAGGAAAAGTGGTGGTAGTGGTGTATCCAATCTTGTCTTAAAATTGGACATTAGCAAGGCATATGATAGGGTGGAATGGCACATTCTTGAACAAATGATGTTGAAGCTTGGATTTGCAGATAGATGGGTGAGTTTGATTTTGAGGTGTGTTTGTTCGACTTCTTTCTCAATACTCTGGGAAGGACAGCCTACTGGTTTCTTTAGACCAACACGGGGTTTGAGACAGGGGGATCCGTTGTCTCCATACCTTTTTCTTCTGTGTTCTGAGGGATTATCGAGCTTATTCTCCCATGCTGATATGATGGGGTTTATCCATGGAGTACAGGCCAGTAGTACAGCACCCTCAATTTCCCATTTACTTTTTGCAGATGATAGCCTTGTTTTTGCTAAAGCAGAGATGCAGGAGGTTGTGAATTTGAAACAGATCCTACTACTCTATGAATCAGCTGCAGGACAGAAAATTAATTTTGAAAAATCAGCTGTTGCTTTTGGACCTGGTGTGAGAGCGGAAGTAAAAGTAGAGCTACAACAGATCCTAGGTGTCCAAACTGTACCGTTTCATGAAAGGCATTTGGGACTACCAACTTTAGCGGGTAGGAATAAAAAGGAAATGTACAAGCGTCTTAATGAGAGGTTGGATCATCATCTTGTTGGTTGGCAGAGTAAATTTCTCTCTAAGGCAGGTAAGATGACCCTCATCAAAGCTGTGGCTCAAGCTATCCCTACGTACACGATGAGCGTCTTCAGACTACCGAAAGGAGTTCATAAGGCTTTTCAATCAAAAATTACAAGCTTTTGGTGGGGAAAGGGTGGGGGGAAAAAGGAATGCATTGGTGTACCTGGGAGAAGTTGTGCCGCAGCAAATGGGAGGGTGGTTTGGGTTTCAGAGATTTGGAGTTGTTTAATCAATCTTTACTGGCGAAAACTTATTGGCGGATTATGCATGCTCCCCATTCTTTAGTTGGTAGATTATTAAGAGAGAAATATTTTCCGGGGACCGAGTGGCTCAGTGCTAGTGTGGGCAGGGGTGCTTCTCTGATTTGGAGGAGCCTGATTTGGGGGAAAGAAATTTTGGAGCTTGGTATGAGGTGGCGAGTGGGTAATGGGACACAAATATCGTTGAGGAATGATAGATGGATTCCCCAACCTTATAGTTTCAAGGTAATCTCCCCCATTTGCTTGCCGTGGAATTCTAGGGTGGTTGATCTTATCACTCCTAATGGTGAATGGAACGTGACTTTAATAAATACCCAGTTCCTGGATTTTGAAGCCCAGAAGATTCTCTCTATTCCTCTTCCCAGGAATGGAGGTTTGGATAAGCAGATTTGGCATTATAATAAGAATGGAAGATTCTCGGTCATATCCGGGTATTGGGTGGCTGCTCAGGAGAGGCAACGGAAGGAAGGAACGATGGGGTCTGGGAGTTTTGTGGGAGGAAGCTCTAGTACCCAAAATGGCTGGAGAAGATTGTGGAGCTTAAGGCTCCCAAACAAAATCAAGGTGTTTCTTTGGAGAGCATGTAGTGAATTTTTACCTTGTACTGCAGCGTTGAAAAGAAGGAGAGTGTGTGAATATGGGCGGTGTGGGGGGTGTGGCTCTGGTGAGGAAACAGTGATTCATGCTTTATGGGACTGTTCCTTTGCCCGTAAAGTGTGGAATTACACTTTCTTAGCTGATGTGAGTAAGGTGTGGAGAGAGAGGGATTTTTTTGCACTCTTTTTGCATGTGGCCTCGGTTGCTAGAGAGAATGACTTAGAGTGGTTTGGTGTAGTGGCATGGGAGTTGTGGCATGAAAGGAATAATAAAGTACATGGTAATTATGCTTTGGGTCCAGAGAAGGTGTTTGAGAAAGCACTTTGTTGGTGGGAGAATTATATAAAGGTGAGTATGGAGGATGGTGCAGAAAGGGAGGGTGGCCATGTGATGACAGTGGGGTCCTCCAATTTGAGAACTAGGCAGTGGGTAAAGCCTAGGCATGGTGTCATCAAAATGAATATTGATGGTGCCCTACAGTTGGATCAAGGAGTGTATGGAACTGGGGCAGTGTGTCGCAATGATATAGGAGAGTGTGTGGGGGTACTGGCCGTGCCGGGAGTTGGCTATGTGAGCCCCCAGACGTGTGAATTCCTTGCTCTTGTCAATGGGCTACACTTTTGTATTCAAGCAGGGTTTTCACTTGTCGAAATCGAAGGGGATGCCCGCAACGTCTTTTTGGCTTTGGACTCCACTCAGGAAGATCTTAGCATGGATGGAGCGTTAGTAGATGAAGCAAAGGTACTCTTAAGTCAATTTTAGTCTGTTAGTTGGGGTTTTGTCCCTAGAGAGTGTAATAAGGCTGCTCATTGTGTGGCCCGAGCAGCGTTGACACTATCTTACCCTACTTATTGGTGGATGATGGTGCCGGACTGGCTTGCTCAAATTTTAGTCAATGAGTCTGGTAATTGAACGTTTGTCAAATGGAGTGTGGCACTCTTCCCAACCGTTTGTGGTGGGTTTAATGAGGCCACTATTTACTCCTTGATGTAGTTTTTGCTTATCAATGAATCATTTTTCGATCAAAAAAAAAAAAAAACTGTCAACTGTTTTTGCGGTCTTTACATTTTAATTCCCTTTATTTTCTCTAGAAAATTCTAATATTCTCCTGCTTGTTGTAGGAAACCTTGCCTGGTGAAACTCTTAGAAACAGCAATGATGGAGTCATAAAATAAAGTATTTAAGACATCTGACCAAGCAATGAAGAAGGGAAATAAAGGAGAAAGACGTTTTCAGCTGGAGAATAAAGGAGAAAGACGTTTTTTGGTTGGGAAATAAAGGAGAAAGACATTTTCAGCTGGAGAATAAAGGAGAAAGACGTTTTTAGTTGAGGAATAAAGGAGAAAGATGTTTCAACTGAAAAATAAATAAAAGAAAGATGTTTCAGCATGTTAAAAGACCCCATTATGAGAGGAATTAAGGCCATAAAGGAGATGTTTCTGTTGGAAAATTAAAGGAATTATGATGCGATCTCATCCGTCCAATGATGAAGGGTATGATCGACAAAATCCAACCAATGCTCCCCTATAAATAGGCAACGTCCAGACCAGAATTAGCATCACTTCCCATCCAAGATAATTCATTACCTATCACTTCCTGGCCAAAAACCATTCCAAGACTGCACAATTCACTCCTCAAACCTCCATCTCCTATAAGACCGTGACCACCATCCATCCATCAATCTACGAAGCTCTTAGGCGTTAATTCAAGGACGTTCCACCACCATAATAGAGACAAGTTCATTACCTTGTTGCTATGACTCTACGGCCTGAGGAAAGCTTCAAAGTGTAACTATGACTCTACTTATAATTTTTGTTTCGGTTTTGTTTGTTTCAATTTGTGAGTTGTG
>BDJD01001697.1:149660-192306 GCA_002564525.1 Rosa multiflora
CAGATTTCGTATACCGAAATGTTTGGTTTGAAACTTTGTGTATAAGAATTATTAGTGGCTTTTACTTGGTGTACTGTTTGCGAAATTTTCCCTAATTGTTTTAATTGTTTCAAAATGACAGGTGTACCCTCAATCCCTGGAATAGAACGATCCCTATTTACTATATACTAACGATGACATTTTTAGGGTTAAATTATATGCTTGCTTTGAGCATATCAATTTTTGGCGCCGTTGCCGGGGATTGAAAAATCACTTGCTAAATTGTGTCATGTATTGTATATATTTGTTGTAAATAAATTGTTTGAAACTTAGTTTAAATTAACTAGCTAGGACATTATTTATATTATTGAACACGAATTTTAATTGTAGGTTGTAAATTGAGTGGAATAGGTGAAGTCTCTTTTATTAATATTGGCCTAAACCCCTTATTGGTACCTAGCTCAGGTCCCTTAAGGTTGAGGGTGGCCTTTATTAACACTTGTTGAACTGTCTTCACACTTATGAACTTTTTCATCTTAGTAAGTATAGCCTATGTGGAATTGTGTCTAGGAAGGGGATGTACATACCACCTATATTACATACCGCCAAGCATGATCAACGACCTCTTAGGTGGGTCCCGCGACATGGCTAGTCCCGCCTACGACATGCATCCGGTAGTCCGACACCCGAGCTACCTCGCTATGGTGGAGGTCGGCCGGTACCTCATAGGGAGGCCACCCTCCCATGCTCTCCAAAAGGCTTCAAGAGAAGCAATATGTGTATTATGTCCCACATCGGAAATGTAAACTAGATGGGGACTTCCTTTAGCTATAAGAGGAAGTCCTCTCCTTCTTCGAAGGGATGGATCCATGATCCCTATACTTGTATCACTACAAAGGCTACTTGGCCTCACTACTAGTGAAATCTCTAAGTGGACGTAGCCTTGCCTCAAGAGCAAGGTGAACCACTATACATGCTTATGTCTCTCTCTCTCTCTCCCCATCATGATCCACACTTAGTTCCCGTTCCGTATTCTTCAGTAGAAACATTGGCGCTAGAAGGAGGGTCCCTAGGAGTTTGGGTATGAACCTCTGACCTTTGGTAAGGGTCATGTACGGGTACATGAGCTTCCAAGTACATGGGTACATGCAGGACACCCACCCTCAATCTCACCCAAGCCCTTGAGCCATCGGGTACATGAGCTTCCAGGTACTAAACTCATCCGGGACTTTCATGAGTCAGCGGGTACGAAAACCAGCGGGTACTTGCACATCCCCGTAACCCTCAACCCCACTCCCATGCCTCGCTCTTCTCTGGTACTCTCATGAGCTAGCGGGTACGTGCACACCCCGCACACTCAACTCATTGGCCAAATCTTATTTTGGCACTCATGATCCCAAACCCCCTCCCCCCGGGACCTTATTCTTCCCGGGACCTTATTTTGGCCAAATCTAATCCTCCGGGAGATCATCAGCATCACGGCTGAAAAAAAAAAAAAAAAAAAAAAAAAAATCTGGTACAAATTTGCTCTGGACACCCAGAAAATCTCTCTGGGCACCCAGAACCATTTTCAAAGTCTTTTTCCGGCAACTCCACCATCTAGCCGTCATCTCAACTCATCCCGGTCTGAAATTTGCCATGCTGGCCAACCTCATAAAGTCTTGGTCTCGGTGACTCATCTTCACCAGTCCCGATGACACACACCACTCGGTCTCAGAGACTGATCAAACCTGTTCTCGTTGCCTTCCTCCCGGCGGACTCGCCCGGCAGTAATATCACTTCCTCCACTTCCTCTCGGTGACCAACCTCGTACCTCCTCTCCGGTAACCATTCCGGTATCTTCATCAAATCTGTCCTTCCGGTGACTGATCTCAGCAGCTCCCGGTAATTAGGCCCAGCGACTCAATTGGTGCAATTCTCGGTGTCAGACTGAAGTTGTTCCTCATATCGGTTCAGATCCGGCTTCGGGTCAGTGGAGGCTCATTCCGGCCGGTATTCTGCTCAGGCCGACATCTTGGTGACTCATCAAGCACCGACACTAGGCCCCAACATTTGAGAAGTTCTTAGCTCCGCATATCCAAAGCATGCTTCCTACCGGTACCCCCTGCATCCACCGGTACTCTGCCATGATTACCATCATCAGTACCAGCTAGCGAACCCACCTGCTAGTCCTTCACCAACTCTATTCTCCGGGACTCATAGTCACTCGTCCAGGCTTGAAGGGAGGAGATAATCTGCTCTAAGCTACTAAGATCTCTTTTAGATACCGCCAGGAGCTTGGTCCCGCAACCGGTGACTTCATCCGGCAACCGCTTCAAACCCAAGAAAAATCCCAGCTTCTCGGTAACAAGAACCTCGATGGTACCTGCTGCATCACCGGTACCAGCTCCCCTCACCGGTACCTGCTGCCTCACCGATACCGATTCCAAAAAAAAAAAACAAAACTCCCCATCTTGCGGCCTTCATCGGGGCAACTTCAACATTTCTCGGTATTGCAACCTCACGCCTCTCGGTATCGGTACCGCTCAAAGCACTGTCGATCCATGCTGGACTCTCTCAAACAAAGACAGGGATGAAAAGAGGCGAAGATGTACAGATGTATTTACTCAGTACACCCATACTCTCCGAGACTCACCGGCAGACTCGTTGAGATTTTTCCAATTTCTGTCGCTTTAACTCAAGAATGATGCTCCTAGCCCCATCTGAGTCCAGCTAGCTCGTTGCCTTTTAACCTGATCCGGCCTGGTCCTACTCTCTGCAATCGGTACGAGAAGAAGCTGAGAAGCTAAGTATTTGATATATACTGTCTCAATTATATCTCACAATTTATAAGCAACATGGGCCTAGATGTACTTGCCCAACACAAAGTTGACACGCACACATGTTATGCTCATTACAATTGTAATATATTTGACACACAAATATACTATCTAAGTAACACCTCAGTTGTTTAATATCAACAACTGTCGCATGCATGCACCCATTCACATCACAAACAGCAGTATATTCACATATATATCTAACTTAGCTCCAGCGGCTGCCAGCACTACAAGCTCACTAGTGGATTAGAGTTGAATTCACATATCTATAAACATGTGGCACCTTTTACCAATATGAACAGACATAGTATGGCCATGGCATGTAATGATCAATTCAAGCACTACGCTTTGCATGAACTTATGCTTTTATAATTCATGCATGATTCCCACCTTCAGGGCACATGTTTGGCAAGATTAATCATGTGACACAAAACTCACACATGGCCACTAACCAGTATACATGTCAAGTGTCAACCATGCCTGTACTTACAAAACACATTTGTTGCACTTTATTCATATGTGGTCTGGCCACACTATACAAACACAAATTCAAATTCAGCACCTTCACTTTATTCTTATATTTTACTTCTTCAGGTTTCACTTTGAAAATTGTTACTAAATTACCTTCCATGGCTACCCATGATTACTATTGCCATGCTTGTCATGCACCAACCATGATCATTGTTATACAATCAATTCCTAATTTCTTTTTAGCATCCTCATTTAATCATTTAATCTTCTCATGTAAGATTAATCATATATTTTCATAATTACATGGGCAATTCAATCCTTCATGCTAGCTGAATGGATCTCAATAGCCATTATACCTCTCATACCATATCAGAGTATAAAACAAAATCTATGTGATTCATCAATTAAACTAGCTACTACCCCCGCGCGATGCTGCGGGTTTGCATTTTTCCCCAATTTTTGTATGGTATATTAACCAACATTTGTTCAAAAAATGACCATTCTAACTGAAGTTCCTAAACTCTAATTGCAAAGGTAGTTAGCTATTAACAAAATAATCTGCATTTATACTTCAAACCAGTTACTTAATTACTTTACATGAGATTATCAAAGGTATCATCCTTTGGTTCGGCTGTTGATGAGAAGCTCGTTTGGTCCTGATTCTGGTGCGCTGCCATTAAAAAATGGGGTAGTCAGATAAGAGAAGGTTGAATGGAGCTGCAAATTCTGTTCAAATGATAATCCAATGCACAACCATGAAAGCAACAACCATGAAGCTGATAACAATTATGCAAGCAAACCGATAACTACAAAGCTAACAGGAATTTAGTCTGAAACCAATTCACCGGAGCATTTCAAAACAAAAACTCAGTATGAGAAGAAAAATAAAGACACAAATAGATGAGCAATCCAAAACAAACTCAGACCCAGATCCCTGTTCTTCTTTCTATATTACCTGCTATCAACTGATGTCCTGTCTTCTATGTTTGAAGCCTCTTCTCCAACACCGATTCCTCCTCTTCTGCTTTCACAATTTCTCTCTATCTCTACACCTCTTGTCAAATAAATCCAGATCGATCACTCCTTTTTTCCTTTCACAGTCTGTCTCTGTCTCTGCACTTGAAACAAATAGAATCTCTCAAAAGTGGCAACACAACAACCTTGACTTCATGGGTTCAGATCCTTGACAGACGCTCCAAGTATCGTCATATATTCAAGCGACCTGTATTTTAAAGAAAGGCATGTAGATTAGAGTTCTGATCATACCGCGCTAATAAATCCTCCTAAAACATACCATACAATAGCAACCATTAGAAAAAGGAGTACGTTTTGTATTATTAATGCCAAAGTTTACAAATCTATATACAACTTCTATTTGCGTAGGATGCATGGTGTAGGAAGGTTCTGGGAAGTCATGTAAAATGTACCTTAATAGTCTTTGCATCAGAAAAAATTTCAGAACTCAAAACTTTAATCTGCTATCTGCATAAGCATCCTTTGTATTTCTCAAAGTCTTCCTATTTCTGTCTCGGTCATGACATTGGAAGTGGGATCCCTGCAAACACAGATGATGAAAATGATGAAATTAATCCATGATTTTGTCCCATTGGAAATGATGTTGTTAGTACCAAGGTAAACATAACTCGATCTTCTCTATAATTACCTTAGTATATCTTAATTTACCTTTTCATGATGCGACTGTATGTTATCCACCAATACTGAAATTCACAGAGGGATTTTGAACTGATTGATACATATGGCGAATGATGTCTGAAATAGAGAGGCAAGAACAAATAAAGTTACTGTTGCACCAAACCACCAATACTGCCAAGCTAATCCAACATTCAGTATCATCCTAAAACTCGCTCTAACTCGAGCTCATCAAGAGCCTGCATAGCAGTTCAATGAATCTCATTCACCAATCTCCATGGCATTAACTGAAAATCAAAGGGATGCAAAAATTGCAACCAAAGTGGTCAGACAAAATCTGTCATGTAAGGCAGAATCCAGAAGTTTTATTCTACTTCACTTTTGAAATTGAAATTGCAAGACTGTAGCAAAAGCAATCTTAGTCATCAATCAAGGAATACATTCATATCAGATAGAATCAAAACTTCCCTGCTTTCGTTCATCCCAAACCTTCACAAAATCGATAAGAATATAAATCACAATTAAATTCAGTACAACCAAATCTAAATAACAAAGAACTAAGTTGAAAAAAATTTACCCCAGGAACACTTTCAGCCGCTTCAAAAAAGCTTTCCCTATCTGAAACAACATTAACACTGTCAGTGAGTATAAAATCCTAACAAATTCGGAGATCAAATCCAACAGTACTAAATATTAAATGTGAATAAAATCAAAGTAAAAACTTATGATTTCAGAGTTTTCCAAAAAACCATGAACTTAAGCATTTACTAAACAATAAAAAAGATAAAATTCATGTTTGTTGACAAACATATGAATTTGTAGTAAAAGATGAAGTTCTATCATATTGTTAATAAAAGAGCCTAGATAGAATCAAAGGTACATGCAACTAAACAAAATATTATACAGGACATTGCATTAAAGGGATTATGATCTAAGCGGCCAAAATTTCATTGAAAATTAATGTAGCTTTGTGTGATTTGCTGGTTATTGCAATAGCAAACCAAAACGCTTGCATAGCTACAACTTAGTTAATATCCCTGTGTTCTTTTTTTTTTGGTCTTATGCAGCTGTTACTTATGTTCGGATCTTATAAGTTCTTGTTTCCCTTTGTTAATAAACAGAAACACATGAGAAGCTCCCAACTAATAATCATCATCAGATTAGCCACAAAAGATTGGAAATATAATTTGATAATGTATATGAACTAAAGGAATGTAGAGCAGTCGAAATAAGGAAAGAAAAAAAACTGTTAAAAGAGAAAAGCATAGGAAATTAACAAAAAAAAAATATTCTACAGAACATTAGACTAAACATCAAAAAATCTCTTGCAATTTTTCTGCACATAGGGCAAGCTGTAGTATATATATTTTTTAAAGTATCAGGGAGAAGTCAAATTTTACAGAAGTTTATCCCAGGTTTATTTATATATCTAACTTTATCTTCTGTTTTCAAATAGACACACCAAACCTCAGATCACTATGTAGATACCTCAATAAAAGAATCAGAACAGTCCCTCTGCGATTGATTCTACCAAAGCGGTCTCTGAAGACTCGTCACACTTGTTGTATCTTGCAATAGTTTGTTTCATACTGTAAAAAGTTGGAACAGACACATAAAATGACTGACAAAATTATTTAGCTTCTTGGTTTTATAATGTATAAATTCGTAAAGAGAGAGCTACTTTGTGTGTCAGAATGAAGAAACTGACAATAAATGTATAACTGAGTGATAGAAAATGTAAAGACCAAAATATAATTACAGGTATAAGGGGGTATAGAAATGAGGGGTATGTAGCTGGCATCCATCACATTAACCATTCAGGATGCTCAGTTCACTAATACTATTGTTTCTGACTGTCATCTAAGCTTGTTATTCTCCATTAGTCACTTGATAGTGTCTGAATATATATATATATATTTTTTAATATCTACATATGGTCATTACATTCCTATCACTTTGCATACAAAAGTAACTGTGAATGACCTGAGGTAAAATATAGTCACCCTTCTAATGTGATTTTGGTATCTATATTCAAGCGCATCCTATTGTACATGTCGTATTAGAATGAATTCAGTTGGATCAAGTTTGTTTCTTGACATTCATAACCAACATGAAAAAAATGGCAGAAAAATAACGGAAGAATTCAGAATTTCAATCAAAAGCTCAACACTTATGACAAAATTTCAAAACAGAAACTAATTTATTTAAAGACAGCAAAATCTAAACCAGGAATACGGGTAGATCATTGCTAAGGAATCAGAACTGTAACAGTACATGACATAATTCACAATTAATCAAGATGCAAGATCGCACATAAAGGATGATACCTTGAAAGCAGACTGAATAGATGAGCAATACAATTGACCTGGCTGCTACTGATAAACGGTATCTGCTGATCAGCTGCCAAACAAAAATAACTACTTTGGTTGTAGTTAACTTCGTGAAACACAGCTTGCATCATGTTTTAGACATTGGTCCAAATAGCGATAAACATAGGTAGAAATTTTAGTGACTTTATTAAACAATGAACATAAACACTTTTCCGCTCGATTTTGACCGGAACTGATAGCGGAGAATTGAAAATAAATTGAAATCATATACAAATAGCGATAAACATAGGTAGAAATTTTAGTGACTTTATTAAACAATAAACATAAACACTTTTCCGCTCGATTTTGACTGGAACTGATAGCGGAGAATTGAAAATAAATTGAAATCATATATCGATTACAGTAGGCATTTGTTAGATAGAACGATGAAACGAAATACGACGCTTACCTAGATTTTCCTGATCTTGATTTTGACTGGAAGCCTGTTGTCCGTTAACAGGAACTCTAGATAGCGATGGAGGCTTCTCGAATGCGATAGATTCAAACGTTAACAGCAGAAGAACAAAACCCAGATTAAAAAAAAAAATCTCAAACCTTGGGATTCAACAGTGAACCAAACAATCACAAACAACCCAACAAATCTTTCACGAAAAAGACTCATCAAACCTACCTGAATCCCTGGTTTTGATACTTACTGCAATAGCAGAGCCCAATTCCTAAATCAATCACATATACACTGATTTGAAGAAATCAGGTAAAGAGTTCACAGTGAGGAGAGCGAGAAAAGGGGACTGCAGGAACCAAATAGAAATTCGCAGATCAAAAGCAAGGAATGATTTGCAGGAGCAACAATCAACTCTCTCAATCTTGGTTATATGGCTAAAGAAGAAACCGACGCAAGTCAATTCTTTGGATGTAGAAGAAAGAAGAAACCTCCAGAAGCGTATGGTATATCCAGGTTGGTTTTGCATTTCTGTGCGAGGAGACCGAGAGAAATTTGTTGATTCGAGTGAGAGCAAGAGCGATTTGGAATTCGTTGGCTATAGAAGAAAGAAGAAACCTCCAGAAGCATACCGTAAAAAAAAACGCATCTTCCCATACCTAAAGACGCATATGCCCAGCCAGCAACGTCTCAGCAAGCAGTACACACCTGAAATTATAATAGCAAACTAAGGGCAAAAGCGTCAATTCCTGTAAAAAGACCCATATGCCCAGATGACATCATCTCAGACAGCAGTTACTCTTGAAATATAACAGAAAAGCAGGGACGAAATAGTCTTCTCCACCCCTTGATGAACAGTAGTAACAGTGAACTCATCTTTCAATATATGTATAATTATATAAGCTGTTAATTACTTAATCTGTTTTCCCTTTGGGGGAAGCAAAATCACTCTAAATCGGCCATTTTCTTGTGCATACAAGATTACAAGGCCAAGCACTCTATCAAACATTAGTCGATTACATGGAGCGTCATGTTTGGACAACTCCAACATGATTTAGTATTCGGGTCAATCCCAATTGGCACCTCCTTCAAATGGCACAAGATAAGTTTTATTTTACGCTCCTCCAATTTGATTTATATCATGCTTTATAAGCTTCAATAGCGATTTCTATAATCTACACATATGCTTACAAATGTGATAGTTTCGATATCATATCCATTATGCCTAGGTATTAATGTCATAACAATGTGTAACATGCAGCACATAAAATCCTCGTCCGGAGCGAGGTACCCTCAAATCCTTGCATAAAACCCCTCCAATCATGTGAGGTACCCCAACGGGGTTACGAGGCACAATCCCTCATTCTACCCGGGGGCCACGCCACTGGGTACCGGAGGCCAAAGCCACCGGGTTCCCCAACAGGATTAGCGACCATCATTCTACCCGGGGCCACGCCACCGGGTAAAGGAGGACTACCGGCCCTCATTCAACCCCATTGGGTTAAGGAGGCTCATGCCCTCACATGACCCCACCAGGTCACAAAGTTCAAACCCTCATTCACTCCACCGGGTACACGAGGCTCGAAGTCTATCTACTCCACAGGGTGCTAAGGCTCAAGCCTATCTACCCCACCGGGCACATGAGGCCTACAGGCCCTCATAAATCCTCTACTCGAGCGAGGTATCCCAACGGGATCACTAAAGGGTAGCTCCCTTACAAAAGCCAAGGTCCAGTCCCTTGCATCCAAATCCTTGCCCCGGGCGAGGTACCACCAAGTCCTCAATCTACCCTTCCGGGTATCAGAGGCTCAAGTCCTCATTTACCCTTCCGGGTATCAGGGACCCAAATCCTCATTCTACCCCATTGGGTACCATAGGCTCAAGCCCTCAGAAAACCCCACTTAGTACCGAAGGTGGGGTAGGCTAAGGTCCAGTCCCTTGCTTTTGAGTCATCTCACCTCCCGAGCGTTCTGTACACTTCGGGGACTTATTCATACCACTTATCACAAGTGGAGATAGTACCCGACCGGGACTATCATCGGGCTTCACGCTCATACTTTTCGTGCTATGGTCTATTAATGGAAATATTGAAATTTTTCATCTATTGTTGATCGCAACAATTAAATTTCTTTTTCATCCCATTAATAAAACCTTAGGGCAAAACTCACACAACCCACTGCTCGCTCAATTCGAGCGAGCGCAATTCTTACACGTTCATACTCGGGGGACTATCATGGTCTTGCCATAATCTCGCTAGTATGACATGTAACTTCGATACCGGAGCTCCATTCTTAGCCTCACCGACATCGTCGAACGATATCTAAGTCCGAATTCCCGTTTTACTAACTACATGACTTGGGGGACTCGGCGAGTAATAACACTCCCGATCCTAACACATGTGTTCATCATATGCATACAACATTTACATATCATTATGTCTTACCGTGTTCATCACACATATCATGTCTTACCGTGTTCATCACACATCTTTGCATCATGCATCACATAAACATTCATGCACCTCGACGCATTTGACTCAAATGTCACTTAGATTGCCCTAGCGCAATCAATATGTATTTTGTACACTCTTATCTTATTTGCATGTACTAGCGTGATGAGGGCCCCGTGGCACCAACCTACCCGTAGAGTCCCTTCTTACTTACGGAGTTGGGGGACTAGTATGGGTATAGCGTTCAACGAGGTCATCACTCATACTTGGCGGCATCACATTTAAACTCCCCAACCAAGAAGTGCCTCTTACTCGGGGACTTGGGGGACTTGTACATACCACCTATATTACATACCGCCAAGCATGATCAACGACCTCTTAGGTGGGTCCCGCAACATGGCTAGTCCCGCCTACGACATGCATCCGGTAGTCCGACACCCGAGCTACCTCGCTATGGTGGAGGTCGGCCGGTACCTCATAGGGAGGCCACCCTCCCATGCTCTCCAAAAGGCTTCAAGAGAAGCAATATGTTTATTATGTCCCACATCGGAAATGTAAACTAGATGGGGACTTCCTTTACCTATAAGAGGAAGTCCTCCCCTTCTTAGAAGGGATGGATCCATGATCCCTATACTTGTATCACTACAAAGGCTACTTGGCCTCACTACTAGTGAAATCTCTAAGTGGACGTAGCCTTGCCTCAAGAGCAAGGTGAACCACTATACATGCTTGTGTCTCTCTCTCTCTCTCTCCCCATCATGATCCACACTTAGTTCCTGTTCCGTATTCTTCAGTAGAAACAGGGGACAACGTTCATGACGGGTTTTTGAATCCAGAAGTGCTTCCAAATGGGCCTAAACCACAATGTGGGAGTAGCTCATGCCAAAATGGATTTTTCCTCTCGTGTTCGTCCTCCGCCACCTGGCCATTTCAGTAAGATTGCCCAAATGATTTGAAAGGGAGTTTGTGTCTAGGCGACTATACTTGGGCCGCACGTCCACTTGATTTACCGCTTGGAATTTGATTCGATAGCACTAATGTTTATAACAAAAGAAATACTTGTGAATACTCTATACGTGTAAATTATTTTGTTGTTTCACACTTTAAACTTGTAAAAAAAAAAATTTCACGTTTTATACTCACTTGTGTACTTAACTTGTGTCTTATGTACAATATACTTGTTAATTATACTTGTAATTTGTTATTAATAGTTATACTTGTTTTTATTTTGTATTTCTTTGTTAATTATAGTTACTAACTTTATTTAATGTAGGTACCGTCTGGCTGCAAGACGTAAAATACAAGCGCTACTTGGGAGGCAACCCAATTCAGAATATAATCAGATTTGCTTTCTCTTTCCCTAATTCTTTTTATTTTTCAGTTTTTCCCTTGTTTTTATTTTAGGATTTATATTTTTGTCTTTCATTTTGAGTCCTATAAATATTTTTTGTCTTTCATTTTTGAGTCCTATAAATTAAAAAAAAAAACTGCATTCATTCAGTCTTATTAAATTCAGCTATTTACAAAAAAAAAAAATTTAAAAAATTAAAAAATAATAATAATAATAATAATAATACACTATACTAAGCCATGTCAGCAGCTCCGGAGGAGTTGAGACTAAGCTCAAGAGAAATGCAAGAACCACCATTGTTGTCGTCCCAGCCACCGGAGTAGTAGCCATTAGGGCTGGGCACGGTCCCAGACCGGCACCACATTTACAGGGACCGGGACCAGACCGGCAGAGTTAAGTTCGGGCCGGGTTTGCACATGATGGACACAGGGACCGGCCTCAACCCGGACCGTGACAAACGGGCCGGTTTCTTCGGGCTTTCGGTTCCTGGCAGATTTTTCAGCAGTGCTCCATTTTTGGGCAAAAATGCAGCAAACAACAATCAAACCACCAAAAGTTCCATGTTTACATAGTTATCAACTGAACAATATCACCAACAGATCTAACTTCTACAAAATTAAAAATTAAAAATCAACTAATCAAGATCAGAACGTCGTCGATGGTTGTCGTCGGTTTGGTTTGATCTAAAGACTTTGAGATGTGAAGGCTCCTAATTTCAGGTTCTAGCCAGAGCCTTTAAGAGATCTCGATAAAGAGACAAATTGAAAGGCTTGGCCACAGAGACCATAGCTAGAAGAAGAAGAAAAAGAGATGAATTAGAATAAGAACTGAACTGACGAACAGGGACAAGGAAGAACATGAAGAGAAGTTGAGAGGAGATGAGACTTAACCTTTCAAATCCGAAACCTCAACTAGTTTCCGATCCGGGTTGGGTTTGGAGACTGCACTTCCACCAACAGAAAAGATGAACCAAGTGTGGAGGAATTGAGGGAGAGGAACTGCCGAACTGAGCCACTGAGGGAAGAGGGAGATGGGAAAGAAAGAAGAAAAAGAGAAGAATAAGATAAAGAGGGGACAAAATGAAATGGGAGACAGAATGATTGATGGAAGAGATAGATGAAAGAGAAAGAAGAAAAGTGAAGTGAATAATGAGTCAGATGAGAGAGAATGATGGATAAAAAAATAAAAAATGTTAAAGAATGATGCATAATTCGGGCCCAACGGGTTTTATGTATTTCAAAGTTCAGAACCGGGACCGGACCGGGACACTAACTACAGGGACCGAACCGGCCCGAAAGCCCTTATTTTCAGACGAAAACCCGACCCGAACGGGCTGGTCCGGATCGGTTCCTTCCGGTTTTTCGAGTTTTCGGTCATTTATGCCCACCCCTAGTAGCCATAGCCGCTACCTCCCTCGGAAGTAGTCTTCATGTTGCCAAAGATGTCCTCACCATGCATGGGGAATAGTGGAAGGGTTTCAATCTCCTGGTGATCTTCTCCTCGTTGTTCCATGATGGATCCACCAACACCAGCAGAACAAGTTAACCCAAAATTGAGATTAATGGATCCACCAACAAGCCCTGATCTTTGTATGGGCACATGAACATCCGAAGTTAACTTCTTCTTCTGCCTCTCCCGAGACTTGTGGTTCTGGAACCAATAAAAGACGTTCTTGTTCTCGACCTGTCCGTACCGTTTCATCTGGAGAGTGATCCTCTGAACCTGCTCTGGAGTTGGGTTCTTACCTCCATTATCATAAAACTCCTTGAGGATTCTTATCTGATCTGTAGTAGGAGCCCACCTGGTACTGCTCCTCCTGCAATGCATGTTAGCACTGCTCCCGACTGCTTTGTTGCTTCCTCCATCCTCCGTTGGTTGCTGGGTTTGTGGTTCCATTAATAAAGGGTTGAGAGAATGAGAGAATTGAAGAGTGGTGCTAATGAGTGTTTAAGAAAGATTGGAGTTGATGAAATGATTTTTGGGTGGGGGATTTGAGTTTAGACGAGCAATAGCCGAAAGCATGCCATAAATCCAGGAAAAGAAAGGACACGTGGAGGAACCAAACGAATCTCGAGGAGATGTGACAAACAAGCTATAGCCGAAAGCAGGTCTACTTGCCGTAAATCAAGGAAAAGAATGGACGCGTGGGGGAACCAAATGGATCTCGAGGAGCTGTAACAGACAAGCTACAGCCGAAAGCAGGTATAATTGCCGTAAATTAAGGAAAAGAAAGGACACGTGGGGGAACCAAACGAATCTCAAGGAGCTGTGACAGACAAGCTACAGCCGAAAGCAGGTCTAATTGCCGTAAATCAAGGAAAAGAAAGGAATATTTACGCGTGGGGGAGTTTTTCATGTGCATACGTGTTTCTTGGGCCGTGAACTGTCATAACTCTTCTCCTTCCCGGAGAAGCTTTGTTAAAACCGTGTGTTTGTTGAGATTTCTACCCTATTTTGTGCTTTATATATACCTCCTTTTTTGTCTCCTCTAGATTTTACTAAGGTTTGTCTAAACGTGCAGTTTCAAAATCCTTCTACTTCCTCATAGTTCGAACCAAGGTTACCCCTCACAGGGGCGTCAATCAACGTTGTGTTCTCTCTCTGGAGGAAGAAGGTCGTCAAGCAGCCGCTTGCGCTGGCCTCACTCATCCTGGGGACCGTCGTCCTACACGTGAGCGTACCCGCAGTCCCCCTCATCTGCCTCGTCGCTCTCCCAGACTACATCCCCGCAGTCCCCCTCCTCTGCCTCATCGTTTTCCCAGACTGCATCCCGGAGAGTCCTCTTCCTCACCAACTGCTCGTGCTCCTCGGCCTGTGGCCACCCTGGAAAGCTTATCGGATTCGATTGATGATTTGCGTTCCTCTCTCCGCGATGGTATTATGGTGACAGATTGGAGAGTCACATGCATGATCGATTAGATCTCTGAGATGAACTTCTCTTTGATCCGCTGTCACACTGCAATAAACAAGCTTGCTCAGGAAGTCAATAACTTGCAAAGTTATCCTCCTGGGTTTCCTCGCAAGGACGCTACTGCATCACACCATGAGGACCCTCCTCAGGAGGCTGAAACCAGCAAAAGGGCTGCCACTCACCCGCATACCGCTCCTCCAAAGGAGTAAATGAAGGTACAAGTCTAGGCTGAAAGACTTTAAACATTAAGCGCTGCATGGGAGGCAACCCATTTCAACTGTAGCTGTGGAGGAGCCATCAAACGCAGATTTGCTTTCTTGAACTCTTCCTTCTATTTTATTTTCATGAATTTTAAGTTGTTTTAGGTTTTGTTGCAATAACTTTCTCTTCTATGCTTGATTTATGCTTTGCATGCTTTATATTTGTTTATACATTGAGGACAATGCATGAATTAAGTATGGGGGAAGGATTATTGCTTTATTGTGTTTTTAGTAGTTAGTTTTTGTAGTCATATAAAAAAAACAAAAAAAAATGTTTATAACAAAAGAAAATGTTGTGATACACTAAGGTATATTGGATTAAACATAGTCTTGAAAAAGGGTAGCTGTTTCAGTCCCATTGCACATCGAGACTCCCTGTTCCCGTACCTAAGTGTTGAAATTAAATTAAATTGTAAAAAAAATGAAAAAAATATATATATATATAATATTATTTTTGTTTTTCTTTGACTGTCTATGATGAGCTTATATCTCTGAAATTAAGGCTAAAAGAGGATCACAAGATTGGGATAATATTTGATGATATTCTTTGGTTAATTATGATTTACGAAAAGCATATGAATGTGTAGTAGATATGGTGCATGCGTAACTTTGGTACAGAATATGAACATGTGGATGATAAGTTATGATTCATAATAACCCTTGTGAGAATTTGAGCCATGTGCCCTTTCTTTGTTGAGTGATTAATGAAAAAAATGAATTATACTCTTATTTTCTTGGCGATGATTTTGTTGATCTCATTATTCTTTCATCTTGATTGATTACATGCCATAGATTAAGTTTGATGGACTAGAGAATGCTAGAATTCACTTTTATGCTTGTTGAAACTTTTATCAATACATGTCCCTGATTTTGGAAAGGATTAAAGGCACTTAGGATTTTTACCACCATAGCCAAATATAGTCTGTGTCCCTATTTGTGCCCGTCGTGGGACTCCCCTAGTTTAACCATTTTGAGCCTACTTTGAGCTTTTTTATTTCATCACCTTCAAAATTCCTTAACCCTTAACCTTAGTATAGTTATATCTTTACCCTTTGTTCTAAAGATTTAGTGGAGCATATTTTTGAGACTTTGCTTGGAGTTTTGGCGTCAAGGAAGACTTTTGAAGACATGAAGAAGTTCAAGTGTGGGGGTAGACATGTCCATATGTAATGTTTGTATGTATTTGCCGAAAAAAAATATATATGAAATCGAAAGAAAAAAAAGAAAAGAAAAGAATATTACGGCAAAATTTAAAAAAAAAGTTGTGTTATTGTTCATGGATTTTAGTCCCCTATACTTAGTGGATCTGGAGTTTGTTTTAAAGTGAAGGCCCATTATTGAGAAATTTGGTCTTTGTCCAATTCACACTTGTTCAAGAGAAGGTTATAATGAAGCATAGGCCCAACATGATGTCACTTGGTCCTTTTATAAAGCTTTGGAGGATACATGGCGTCATGTTTGCATGGTGGATTCGAAATTTAGTCTCTCTACATTAATAAGTGCTCTACTAGGTTTTTAGAATACTTTGTGATTTTCCTATCCCTTTGTTTCTTTAAACCTTAAGCCTTGGCCCTATTACAGACCTTTTTAATCCTTAAGATGGGACAGCCTTTGATCTGTGGAGATGAGTTATAAGAGTTGAACCTATGGCTTGGGTTCATTCGTGCATGTAGTTGATATCTTTCATGAGATCTTGAAAAATTATATTCACAAAGTACTTTTCATTTCTTATATATGTGAGCTATTTGATTACCTCAAAATATTTTCTCTCACATATAATTGAGTGATTAAAGCTTTTAAGCATGAGCCTTGAATCTGAGAGAAGAAAGACTGATATATTCATGTGAGGTTTGAATCATGACTTGTTTGAAATATGTTAAGCTCCACCCACCACCATTGTTTACTCCCAAGTCTTACATACTTATATGTGGATTATATTTTGTAATTAGCTTTTGAATATCTTGATGATGTGATTCTTGGTTAAGTGCTAATCTTGGTGACTTGAAAGTATAAGATTTCTGAGACAATATGTTAAAGGGCAATAGAGGTCTTTGTGATGTCAACATCTTGATCTTTGTCTTTGAATTTAGTTTTTGTTTTAGTCTTTTATGTGTGACGTTTTTCTTCTTTCTGTTTTGCTTTGTGTTTTACGTTTTTGGTTTCTTTGAGTCTTTGTGTTTTTTCGTTGGTTTCTTTGTTTTGTGTCTCAGTCTTTTTGGTTTGTTAGTTTTTGATTTTGCAACGGGACTAGCAAAATTTAAGTGTGGGGGAATTTGATAGGAGCATAAAATGTGACGTTTATAATGTTTAAACCTATATTTTTCTAAGTTATTTCCTTTATCTTGATCAATTTAACTTAGTTAGTGTTTTTACAGGTAAAATGGAGATCTACTCATACTAGGAGACCTGTGGAAGACATGTGGAAGCATATAAGAAGTCTCATGAAGATCATTACCGAATTGAACACAAATTGTGCTTTAAAAATCAAATCCATTACAGATTCGGAAAACTGCCAGTGCAGATCAGTCAACTTCAACGGAGTGTTAAAAATCGTTCAGAGCTCATAAAATTATGATCTTTATATGGATGGAAAGCTACGGATGTCTAGTTTCCATAACTTTTTACAGCTTGTCTATATCTATTTTCTAGAAGAAGTTATGACCATTTTAGTGCACTGAGATCAAGTCTGCCGGAAATCTGTTTTGTGTCAAAGGAGTTCTAACTCAATTTTGTTTCTTCATCATCTATCTTAGTTTGTTTTCAAACTTGAGTACCATTTGGACAGAACATTTAGACTGTTATAGTATAAATATATTATAGTATAAATATCTATATCTTGTAATAGGTACTTGAGTGTATAGATAAGTACTTGAGTGTGTAAATATAGGTATGAAGACTTGTGTGGCATAAAGTATATGGGGAAGCAACAAGCATGGCAGCTCTCATAATTTCAGCAACCATGTGGAGCTGCAACTATGATCATTGAAGCCACTATAATGGACTTCTTACCATTACATTCACACTACAATGTATTCCTATAAATACCCTCTTTTGTGAGAATAAACATACCTTCCATCATCCATCTCATCTTCTTTGTCTCTCCATCTCCTCTTCATTTTCTGTCCATTCTCTAGTTTTCTTGTTCTTCATTTTCAAGCCAAGAGAAAGAGAAGCCATGCAATACATCAATTTCCTAGCCGCCATCCACCCTTGTGTCGTCCCTAGAAGATTGCTTGCTTTCAAGGATCTTCAAGTTCTTCGTCTCAAGGCTTTATCATTCATCTTTCAAGGTGTATTATATCCTTTCTCTTGTTTTCTTTGTTTGATTTTGTAAGACTATGAATTCTAGTTAATGTTAAGGGCAAAGTTTAAAGCCTGTTTATATGTTTTGAAGTAAAGTTGTGATTTCTATATGTTGATTTATATGTTACTGATGTGAGATTGATCAATTGATTTTGTTTTATGGAAAACTTTTATATGTTTTTGTTCTTTGGTGCGCAACTTAGAATGATTGCATATAATTGGAGCTAGTAATTAGGTTCATGCTTTGTGACCCTAATTCGAATAAGTAGTAAAGGCTTTGGACAAAAGTCGAAATCAATTGGTTTGTGTTATTGAATAGACATGCTTTGTGTACTAGGATTAATACAATTATTGACTAAACTTTCACTTGCTCTTAATGATTTGAAACTTGAGTTTGCATGGTTGCTTTGATTGTGTGAAACCTGTTTTCAAAATATATTGGTTAGGTGCTTTGCTTGATCAATTGTGTAAAGGGAAGTAAAATAAGGGACATTGGTTGCTTTGATCTTTGTTTCTTGGTTGATATATTCTCGTCTCATAGATAACCAACTATTAGAATTGTGACCGGATTTCTTGCATATGAATGTAGTTTTGATCTTTGTTCCTTACGTTCCACCCTTGTATATGTGTTTTTACATTTTCTTTATTTTATTTATTTTAATTTTCAATCTTACAATCATAAAACCCCCTTATTTGTGTTTACTTGTATATATTTCTTTTCTTTGTTTTATTTTTGTAAATGATACTTTTTATTGTTTAATTTCTTTATTTGTTTACACAATTACAGGTGTACCCTCAATCCCCGGATAGAACGATCCCTATTTACCATATACTAACGATGACATTTTAAAGGGTTAAATTGCGTGCTGCTTTGAGCGCGTCACCTCCATCAATGCTCTTGCAGACACACTTTTTAGTTCCTCCACAGCAGCCCTTAGTTCCTCCACCTCTTTTGAAATCCCTTTGTTTTCTGTATGGATAAAAGGAACATCAGCCCATTTTTATCCCGTTCCCATTCCTCTAACTCGGTTCCTCCTCTCAACACCAAACACGTCAGCATATATATCTTCTACAACCTTAGGGGTTATTTCTATGTTTTGGTTAGCTTTCTCTGCTTCTTTTTGTTCAAAGATAAGCTACAACCATTGAACACAAACAATCATATTAAGCTACAACAATTTCAATTATAATGCAAATAATTGTACTCAAATTTATAGTACAAACCACATCTTGTGTTGATTCTTCATCAATGTACTCTGTTTTAGATCCCTTCTTTAGGTGGGTTATCTTGAATCTCTCTTTACGGTTCGGCGGTGCATCCTTTTTGTTTTCTACTTGCTGCCAAAATCAGTACTAGTTAAAAATAAAACTCTTGGTGCAATTAATGCAGATAGTTTATTATAGAACCACACACATATATAGAAATATATAATAAACTTGTTTTACAACTGAAAAATTTAGAAGTATGAAATCAGTCACCTTTTACCCTATAAATGGACCAAGCAAATATGATAAGAATGCATAACTGAACCATTTTAATCCTCTATAGAGGGTTGCAATTCCCATATGCAGTTGAAGTAACACTGATCAATCTAACCTCCTAACAAATAATACCATACTTGAAGCAAGTCTTCACCCGCAATACACATGATATACTGATGGATTAAAAGTGAAATAAACATGGAAACTCACCTATTTATAAATTTTTGCTGCATAAGTCATTGTTCTAGTTGTATGGCTCATCTTCTTTTGTTTCCTATTTCTGACATTAATTGCAGCTTTTTCCTATACACAAGCACAATTAAGAATAAATCGATCAGCTTTAACTTTGCATCTATTCCTTTCTCTTTTTGGAGGTCCTTGGGCCTTAAACTTGTAACTACTAATAACCGGGGATGCCAAGCCCCCAACATGTGGTTCTTATGTCAGGAAGCTTTGAGCACACAGGTCATTTTGAGCTCAGACCAACAGATTACTGTCTCCTGTTCCTATGAGGGAGTTCCTTGTATCTTTACGTCAGTTTACGCCAAAACTTCAGTTGGGGGTCGACGTCAGTTATGGCAGGAGCTAAACTACATTCACTCTTTGCATGGCCAGTGCCCATGGGTTGTCCTTGGTGATTTTAACTGTGTCTTGGGTGCACATGAAAAACGTGGGGGTCGTCCTCCAAATGCAACTTCCTGCCTCGAGTTTAGTCAAACATGCACTTCATGTGGCCTTATTGATATTTCCACACAGGGCCTTAGCTACACCTGGTCTAATAAATTTACGGAAGTAAGGTTAGATCGCGCAATTGCCAACCTCCTGTGGATGAATGCTTGGAACCTGATGGACTGTTGTACTCTCACAAAAGCCACTTCTGACCACTGTCCCATCTTGGTATCTTGTTCAAAGTTGGGTTTTGTTCCGCGCCCTTCCTTCAAGTTCCAGACTATGTGGCTGCAAAAGCCAAATTTTTTAGAGCTTATTCGGACTTTCTGGGCCTCTCTACAATTCTTTGGTTGTCCACAGTTTATTCTGGCTTCCAAGTTGCGCTCTCTGAAATCCATGTTAAAATCATGGAGCAAGGATAATGTGGGGGACGTGCCTGTTCAGGTGAATAACTCCCGCGCCGCTTTGGATGCAATTCGGTCTGAAATTTCAACTCATGGTCAAAATGCGGAGCGGACTGCAGTAGAAACGGCAGCCCATGCCAAGTATCTTTTGGACTTGTCTCTACAAGCAACGTTGCTTCGGGACAAATCTAGAATCCGTTGGTTAAAAGATGGTGACAGGAACATTTCTTTTCTTCATAATATGATAAAGATTCGTCGCCTTCATAATTCTATATCATCCCTCTTAGTCGATGACGTAGTGCTCACAGATCAACCTGCCATTGCTGCCCATATAGAACAACATTTCCAAGAGGCTCTCTCCTGTGATCCACGCATTATGAATACGGGCTTGGTTGAGAGAACCATCCCTTCCTTAGTCACAGATGAGGAAAACGATTCCCTCCTTGCTATGCCATCTCCTGAGGAAGTCTTTGCAGCTGTCAAGAGCATGGATGGGAAGAGTGCTCCCGGCCCAGATGGCTTCGGTGGAGACTTCTTCACTTTTTGTTGGCCAGTAGTCGCAAATGATGTGGTTAGGGCAACTCAAAGTTTCTTTCACAATGGGTTCATTCTGCCTCACTTTAACTCGAACACCCTTATCTTTATCCCAAAGGTACATGACTCAGAGAGCATCTCTGACTTCCGCCCTATTGCACTTGCTAATTTTGTTTTTAAAATCATCACAAGGATTGTTGCAGATAGACTTGGTCCCATAGCTTCGCGGATCATCTCCCCCAACCAGAGCGCATTTATCAAAGGGGCTCCATCACTGACCCCATTGTTCTTACCTCTGAATGTATTAATTTGCTGAATCATAAATGCAAATATGGAAATGTGGCTATTAAGTTTAATGTTCGCAAAGCTTTTGACACCCTGGATTGGAACTTTTTGTTACGTGTCTTAAAAGCCTTCGGATTCAATGCGAACTTCGTGACTTATACCCATGCCATTATGAAATCAGCTTATCTATCTGTTAATGTCAATGGGCAGGCCTATGGCTATTTCACATGCTCCAGAGGAGTCAGACAAGGTCATCCTTTATCGCCTTTACTTTTCTGCCTTGCTGAGGAGGTCCTAAGCCGAGGGTTTTCCTCTCTTATCTCCACAAATAAGATTAAAAGTATTGCAGCACCGTCAGGCATCTCCCCGCCTTCTCATGTGCTCTTTGCAGATGATATTATGGTGTTTGTGCAAGGTAAACCTTCTCATCTGCGGAACCTACTTTCTTTTATGGATGAGTATGCTTTGAATTCTGGCCAGGTTATAAACAAAACGAAGTCTCATCTGTTCCTCGGGAAGCATGCTTTGTTGACACAACACAGAATTAGCCGGATTTTGGGGATTCATGTGGACAAACTTCCCTTCACATATCTTGGAGTCCCAATTTTTACTGGACATCCGAAACCTGAGCACCTTGTTTCAATTGCGGACAAAGTGCGATGTAAGCTAAACTCTTGGAAAGGTAGGCAATTATCACAAGCAGGTAGAGTACCGCTCATTTCCTCAGTGATTCATGGCATTTTGATATACAGTTTTCAAGTTTATGAATGGCCCAAGGCCCTGCTAAAGAAAGTTCAAAGATGGATCAGGAACTTCTTTTGGAACGGGGACCCTCTCAAGGATGGCTCCGTCCTCATCGCCTGGAACACAGTTTGTACCCCAAAAGAGCAGGGGGGATTAGGACTAAAAAATATTTTCACTTTGAACAGGGCCTTGCTTCTCAAAAGATGTTGGGACGTTGCCTCTCGTGCGTCCACCTCTACCAATTTTCTGCACGATCGGTTTGTAAAAATTGGTCTGCAACCATACTCTTATTATAAAAAAATCTTCGGTTTGGTTAGGTCTTAAGAAGCTCTGGCCAAGGTTGTCGGAAGGGGTTCAGTGGCTAGTTGGTAATGGTAATTCCATTAGATTTTGGAGTGACAATTGGTTGGGGGAAACCATTGCTTCTTCCCTCAATTATGTTCAAGAGGTCCAAAAGCTATTGAATGATAAAGTGTCTTGCTTCATTGCGAATGGGCGGTGGAACTTACCATCAAGCTTCTGTCGCACGTTGCCTACTCTTGCCCAGTCCATCCGCTCAATTGAGCTTCCAGAGGAGCCCTCCCCTGATCAGGTTATTTGGTCCGAAACGGCGTCAAGGTCATTGACATCCAGTGATGCTTACAACGCCTTGGATCCTCCTACGCCTGGCCCTTCATGGTGCAAGCACATTTGGCATGCTGCAATACAGCCTAGAAAGAGTGTCACTACCTGGAAAGTCTTGCATGGTAAAATTCAAACAGATGATTTTCTTCAGAAACGGGGTACATGCCTTTGTTCTAGATGCCTCCTCTATGGGACAAATTCCGAATCACATATGCATCTTTTCCAAACTTGTGAGATCGCCAGTTCATTATGGCATTGGCTCCACCATCTCTTCTGACTGCGGTTTCCCCCGGGTGCGTCACTCCGTGATTTTTTCCTTGATAATTAGGTATCCTTCCTCTATTACTCCTCCAGGTTATTGTGGTACATAGCTGTCTGCAACCTCCTTTGGTGCATCTGGCAAGAAAGGAACAAAATAAAGTTTGATGGGGGCGCTTTTTGTCTAGCAAGATTTAAGCAGTTCTTCACCCTATCACTAAGGGAATCCGCAGGGTTGATATTTGCCTCATCCTCCCTGGCATCCACTGCAGCTCCCATTTTCAGCCTATTGGGCATCTCCCCCCTTCGCCCTATGGCACCTCGTTATATTCCAATCACATGGACTCCCCCGCCAGAGAATTGGTTCAAAGCAAACTCAGATGGCTCTTTTCGTGATCCCAATCATGCTGGCTTCGGAGGCATTTTTAGAAATAGTGAGGCAGCTTTCTTAGGTGCCTTCTCTTGTAAAGCAATTGTGCCATGGGCAATTGACACTGAGTTATTGGCAGTAATGGCGGTTGTTAAAGTGGCAAGTGATCGTAACTGGTTTCCTCTATGGTTAGAGACCGATTCAATGTTGGTTATGCACTACCTTAAAAACCCATCCAGGGTGCCTTGGCGTCTTCGTACTAGATGGAAAAACTGTGTTGCTTCGATTAGACAATTGCAAGTGCACATCTCCCATATCTATAGAGAGGGGAACCGAGTGGCCGACAAGCTGGCTAATTTTGGCGCCACAAATGACAATCCAACTTGGTGGGATTCAATTCCGCCTTTCCTGCTTAGCTCTTTTGGTCATGACTATTCAGCCCAGATGGACTACCGGTTTCGGTAATTGGTTCAGTTCGCTAGTTTGGTTACTCTTATTCATGACAGTTTGATTTCAGTTTTTCTCTTCCTGCGAGATTAATTGGTTCTTTAATCAGTGTTTTCATGGGCTCCTTTCTGGAGTTCCAACTTGTTCTTTCATTTTCAGCTGCTTGATCTCCTGTGTAAACAGCTCGGGGTACAGGTTGTTATGCCCCCCCCCCCCCCCCATCCGGGCATGGGGCTGAGCCTCCCAGCTCGGCTGGGTTCCAAACCCTTTAAAAAAAATAATAAATAAATCAGCTACATCAACTGTTGTTTCATTAATAATTAATTTATTATCATAGATAAAAGTTTTTTTTTTGTTTCCCAAACCTTTGTCTCTGCCTTTTCCAACCTGGTCACAAACCTTACCCATTGACCGCTGTCAACAGTATTGTCGCTGCACACGAACCTTGAAGGAGAATTCTGATAAGGTTCCCAAAATGTCTTCTTCAATATGCTTATGATGTCTCCAACGGTCATTGATAATGTCTATTACATACTTCCTCATTGTGAATTTTCTTTTTGCCGTCTTCGGATTGGACCAATCAATAGTTCCCTACAAGTCATTCAATATAATATTAAATCTCACATTTAAACCTTTCAACTTTTACATATATATAAGGTAAACTTCATACCTGAACCTTTTCCCACATCCTATCATGGTTATCTCCCTTTTTAAATTCAGTGAAGGATGCCACATCGATAGGATACAGGCCACCATCACTTGCCAAATATCCAAGGTAACGAGAAAACTCTCCACACTTTTGTGTTGGCCATATTGGAGCACCCCCATCATCCCACAAAACATTTTCCCTCACTCCGTTCCTACCCCATTTTATTATGTTCTTTCCTCTTCCATTGTCGTCCTCATTGTCTCCGTTTAACTCATCATCTCTGTTATCATTACACTGTCGTTTTCGGTTCTCAACAATATTCCCAACATCTTCTGTCCAATTGTCCAAGCCTAAGTGCTCAAGGACATTATCTTCATCACCATTAAAGCCCTCCATATCTAAAACAATATATGTTACGGTCTATAAATGGAATCCTATTTGTAACACTAATCCAATTACTTTATTGTAGCACTTTTCCTAATTGTACTCATAATCGAAACAAAATCAACTGAAGATGGCTATTACTGAAGCCAATTAACATTCAGGCAAATAAGGTCAGGGCACTTGTTTATATAAACAAAATTAAAAAGATTAGATCTATCTTCAATAAAATTATTAGTAAGCAATCTCATATAATAGAATAACAAAACGCCTATCCACTGTGTGTGTGTGTATGAAACAAACCAAAACTCCTTCAATCCTTTTTATCTCAATATAATAATCAACAATCCATAACAAATACAAATGAAATAGACCTAAAATTGATCGTAGATCCTTTCAAGTAGTGAGTACCCAGTAGTGAAAGCTTCAATTTTGGACTTCATCAGCTGCCTCAGCATTTGCCCAGAAGATCGAGTGATTTCGAACCGGTAATAAGAGTAGTGCAGATATTCACTGTAGCCTAGACCATCACAAACTTGGGCTATAGATCAAATGTGGTTTGGTAAAAGCTATAGACTTAGGGTTTGGGGAGAAAGATCTGCAATCCGGTCAGTATGAGACACTGAGTGTTTTAAGAGTACTAACTTGTTGGGGACATCATTGAGTAGAAAAATATGTGCAAAAATGATATCTCCTACACCCAAGTATAGGAGGTCAAGTTTTAGTAAAGGAGAAAAGTAAGAGTATCGTACCCAAGGGATTGAGTAACTCTACCCTAACTAGATTACCGCGAAAATAAAACCTAGAAAACACATGTGAGTCTATCTTTTTACAATTAATAGTCTCGGCCCTTTGGAAGCCAAAACTATCAATAATGATATTTACAATGGTAAAGTGGTGAATCGGTTTTGTTGATTTTAATTTTTATAAAGTAAAATAAGTTGCACAAACATAAACTAAGCTAATAAAAACAAAATAAAATAGAGACTTTGATCAATGAGATAAATTGGAGCATAGGTTTTTGCACCTAGCCTCCCTCATGCATATAATGTAACCCATTTTCAAATAACAACATGCATTGATAAATTCCCCCTCGGTTTTCGCTAGAGAAACCAAGATACCAACTAATCATGCAACCTAACCATGTCGCTAGAGCAAAGCTAGATCACACAACCTTAGTCCTATTTACATTCGCTAAAACATAAAAGGGCTTTGATGTCGTAAAACCTAAGGCCTCTCGACTCTTAAACTCATGGCACCAAGCATTAATTTTAAGGTAAGGAACCAAGAAATCTAGTTTTTCCCGTAAGAATAAGCTAGAGCACCACCTTATTAGCTACACATGCTTCTCGGTTACAAAATATTGTCAAGCTTAAGTTTCCGATTTCATAATTCCTACAACATGCTTCTAGGTGACAAATCCAAAAACACATGTAAGAAAGCATTAAAGTAAAGTAGCTAAAGGATTCAAAACATGCATATTCATCAAAAACATGGCATCACACTATTTTATACATGAGTTTGGCTAGGGCTAAGGTCTAGCCCCAAATTTATTCTACTCACAACCCATAGTTACCTAAATCAAACCCATAAACATAATAACATCAAGCAAAAGAGAGCAAGAGTAGAGAAAGTAGTTGGTTACAAAACTAGCTCCCCTTGATGCAAAGTATGGAAATTTCGGTTTTCTCACACTCAAATTGCCATACAAATCCACAAAACTCTTAGAAGCTATGAAGAACAAGGCTTGTATATATGGAAACTAAGGTGTGATTGATCAAAGATGTAAAAGATCTTTGGTTTTTGGTAAAAACCCAAGCCACTTTACACTTTTCTCTACACAAAAGCTAAACTAAACTACCTAAAAGATAAAGAATTAAGGAAAATGGAGAGGAAATGGAGAGAGGAAGAAGATGAAATGGATGAAGGAAGACATCAAAAACGTCCAAAGTGAGGGGAGGGTGCTTTTATAGGCCAAGAGTGATGAATGGAGGGTGGAGATCAAAGGAAATGAAGGGCTAGATGTAAAGAACAAATGTGTAAGCACAAAATGCATGTCTATCTAATCCTTAACTCTACATGAAAATGACCTAAGAAGCCCATAGATATTTTGGTGGAGGAGATAAAGTAAGGATAGAAGGGTCATTGGGAGACAAAGGTATGTAAGAGGAGAACCACTTGTCATCCTTTAAATTTTGGATTTCAAAATAACCTACACCTAAAGTCTTCCCACCTAAACTCTCTAACCCTAGTCAACAGCTGTTCCATGCCCTCCACACATGTCCTGGGCTAGAAATGGTTGGAAATTCGGCATTGACCTCCATTGACCCATTTTTTTGTCCTTTTGCGCACTTTCTTCTCCTTTCTTCCTTCAATTGAATCTCCAGGGAGACTTCGGAATTGGCCTTGGTTTCTTCATAAAAAATGTTCCTCCATGAGTATAGATCATCCTGGTAAAATTTCAGAGCTTAATTCACTGTGGTGTGGCCGTAAATGCTGCCGGAATCATTACAGCTCCGGTTTTGTAGTTTTCGTCTTTTAGTCAGAAACTTGCATCGATCTTTTGAAGGCCTTCCACTCCGAACTAGCTCTTACACTCTTCATAACAAATGATCATTAGGATGTCTATAATGGATCTGGAAAGTTTTAACTCATTCGGAGTTCATTTGGTCAGTCTTCCGCTCCTCCTTCCTTGCCTAGCTCAGTTTCTCCTAGCCGGAGTAGGAAAATGTCCTAAGGCTGACTTTTTAGTGCATTTCCAAGCTTCTCCATCATTTCCTAGCATGATAAGGAAAACATAATAAATAGATATAAATAAACACAAAGGCTAAGCAAAAGTGCAAGATTAGGGGAATAATGACTAGGTAATTATGGACCTAACACTAACCAAAAGTTTTCCACCTAATTTCCATTTAACTAGGTATTTAGACTGGTTTCCGTGTATATCTTAAAAAACTTAAATGGACTAGGCCCATTCTATGGATAGAAGGCCGTGTGAACTTCTTAAAGAGCGGGATATAAATTTGCTTTCCCGCTGCATACAAATTTTGGTCATAGGTTTGTGTCATTTGTCTTCTTCATAGGTTTGTGTCATTTTAAATGTCAAACTCTTATAATTGACAAAACAAACCAAACCAGATAATTGTAAATAAATACGTGGTTTATGCCTTGTTCTGTACTATCACCCAACATTCTGATGAATATATTTTTACTACCAACCCATTATTATTTTTTTCCAATTATTAAAAATAGCTAAGTATTTAATAAGTTGAATGTGAAAAAAAACATGCCAACACCAATACACCATGAAGAATAAATCTCACTTACATCAGTACGAATACTAGCATTAATCAAGGACTGCTATGTACTTGTTGTGGTTACAAGTACATCCAAAACATCATATCTCCATATTATTGCAATGGTTAATTTTAAGAACTTTACAAATTATATTTCTATCCAACTTAATTAGCTCGTTTGGTCCCTTTTATCTCATTTGTAGTAGCAACATAATTCTAAATTAATCCCTCAGACAAACTAAAGATGCTTCTCACTAATTGTTCTGGAATACTAGACAATGGAGGATATAAATCACATATTATGCAACTGGTGGAATAAAATGGACAAGAAAGCTACAAGAAGCCAACAAGCTATACATTCAAAAGCTACAAGAAGCCAACAGGCTATACATTCATCATCAGCAAAATGATCCACAACCTAAATTGTACAATAATCGATCAAAGTATGTAATGCAAAGTGATCCATACCATTCATGACCAAAATTTGACATTGGTCAGATCAAAGACAACATTATCTTCATTATTTCCTAATCTAACACAATATCTGGCATATTTGATCTTGCAACAGTCACATCCTCGACATCACCGTGGTCATTGTGTAGTTCCTGATGTGCATATGGTTCAGGCACTGAGTCTGCACCCATGTCAAAGTAATATCTTGGACTCGTCCTCACAATTACATCCTAATCCAATTCAACTGGACACTTAACATAAAAGACCTGTAAAGTCACTACAAGAAAAACCTATATTTATAGCATTCCCCTATAGCGTTTTTTCCACAAATGCTATAGATGGTATGTTCCGTGTTATTTGATAGCGATTATACATCTAAACGCTATTGAATGGGACCTGTACACTAAAAATGCGGGCGGGCAACGAAAATTTTGAGCGGGCAATGAAAAATAGAGTGCGGGGGGTTTAGTTTTTAAGTTCAAGTGTGACCCAACCACCCAATACTCCAAAAGAGTCTTCTCTCTCTCGGTCGCAATATGCCGTCACCAAATCTTCTCTTCGTCAGGTTCTCTCTCTCTCTCTCTCTCTCTATTCTACAGCAGGAGTTTCCTCCTTTCCCTCCAGGTCCATCTCTGCTCCTACTCTTTTCTTCAATCTTGTGTTCGTCGGTTTGTGTTTGATTTAATCTTGCTTAGTTATCATCTTTGTTGTTTATTCTTCTTAATTTCAGATCCAGTTATGATTAGATCTTTTGTAAAGATCCAAGATTGGGGGCCTCCAAGTTTGTGAAGGAGATGGGGCTCAATCATCGAGCTGTACTTAGCAATATCACCAATTTCAAAAGAGAGGCTTTTAGGTATGTGATTTTTTCTTAGAATCTGAATCTATTTATGGCCGGGTTTTTGTTCTGGAATAGACCCATTACAAAGTTTTTGTTTTCGTCCTTATTTTTTCTTTTTGTAAGTTGAATTATTGATTTTGATTCTTGTTGTGCTGTTTGGATTGTCAAATTGATTTTGTTCAGTTTTATTTATTATGTTTTCAGAAAGCATGCTTCTCAGTCAATATTAGAAGACTCTCTGTAAGTCAATATATCGTTGAGGATCTGCTTCTACTTATTTACACTTTTGTTGAATCTTTGTTCTGTTTTTCTTAGTACTCAAAGTGTGGTGTAAAGGTATAACATGTTTCCATTTCAATAATTGTAACTTGTACACTTATAGATCAAGTATTGACTCCTGCATATCTTTTTTAGCTTGGTGAGAAGACCACTACGCTCTTTGTTAAAGTCAAAGTTAAAAGGCCACACAGGTTGCTCTATCTAATTTTATCTCATGTGCTTTATCAGATTACAGCCATCAGAGCAGGCATCTTCTTCAATGTATACTTTTAACGGATTTTGATTTTTGTTTGGGAGTAATTTTCAATGAGCATGCATCTTCTTCTGTTTGGCTATAGATATTGAAAAAAAGAACTTGCGTTTTGGATTGCAGGGAGCAACAATGGTTGATCAGATTGTGACTATCTGTTGAATGACCAAATAATGAGATGCCAGTAAGTTTACTTGAAAAATGTCTGCAATTTGTTGTTTCCTTGGGCCAAAACTTGCAGTTTATTATTGCAATTTATGCAGGAAGTAAAAATGATGAAAAGTGCTGTTTGTGCTGCATTTGCTGAAAGAGTTTCATCAAATGCTGAGGTAGCTAATAACACCACCACACATCTAACACTTTTAAGAATTGTAACCTGTTGAAAACAAATTCTATACAGGGAAGTAAGTACCTTTTTGCTGTATGTGAGATTTTGCCTGGAAATGGAAACAAGTGTAGAGAACTTATGACGATATTTTAGGGTCTTTATGTAGGTGAATGTTTAATTCTTTGGGCTTTTCAGTGACAGAAGGATGATTGAAATTGATTATGTTTTCCTGTTATTTTCGTGTTAACAGTAGCATCAATCATACTAAACTGTGAGTGAGAACTGTTGATTAGGTAGAATTATGTTTGATTGCGTGATCTTGATTTAAAGTCTAGCAAGAGAGCTTTACCCCTTTTGTATACTCGCACATTTTACCTTAGTATACATCCCTCTCTCACTTTGTCTAATTCCTAAGGTCACTTTGTTTATATATGAACATTTTGGTACTAGGTGTTGCGGATCCTGATGGAACTTGGCGAAACTGCAAGCTCAATATAAAGAACTGCTCATCCGCTTAACTCAAAACCATTCAAAGTCAGTCTCACAAAAGTCATTAATTTCTAATCTATAGTAGACCAATATTAGATCGTTGTTTACATGGCATTTAAATTCTGTTAGTATTTTACAGACTTCGGGTTGCAATTTTTAACTGCAGTTTGTGGTGTGAGCAACTTTACAGTAAAGGGAGTGTTCATAGACTCTTGTTATCTACCTAATTCTCCACTCCTTAACAAAATGGTAACACAAACCACAAACCCTCTTACCAAAGAAAAGCTTCTAGGTTTTATTTCCTGCTTGAAGAAACACTAATTTTAATTGGTTTTGTAAAAACTCATGTGCAGACAATTGCAGGGGTAGTTAGAGACTGGTTCTATAACCGAACTCCAGGTATGATAAGAATGTTATATATACTCAAGTTATGATAAAACAATCTGTCAGCTCAATGGTAAAGTTTATGCAAATATATAATTCGTATGGAGTTTGAGATAAGCTTTGTGTTTTTTTTTTCTTTGACAGTTCAGAGATATCTTGCAAGCTTTGGATACTGCTTTGGAGAAGTAATAGATTAGTTTACTTATATAGACTTGTGTTTTTCAGTGGGATTTGTATTTATAGTGGACAAGTACAGTAATGTTGGCTGAGACAATGTAATACTTGCATAATTCTTATGATGTCATTTAGTAATTTGATTCTTTCAAATTATAAACTATTTCTCTACATGCTGCATTTCAAAGTATTGTGGTCTTTCCTAAACGCTACAAAATAAAGCAGTAGCACTACAAAATTCTATTGGATAAATATAATAGCGTTTCTTAAAAGCTACAGCATAAGTATTAAGAGCATTTACTAGATGCTATGGTTGTGTAATAATAGCGTTTATAAATCGCTATGGTACCTTATACAATAGCACTTCACAAATGCTATAAATGTAGACCTTTTAATAGCGTTTTCAGAAAACGCTATGATATGCCTCAGATCTATTATAGCTGGGGCAGACATAGCGTTTACTAAAACGCTATAATATCCTACCATAGCGTTTTTCGAATGCTATCAATGGAATTTTATGGTGTAGTGAGTTTGTGAGGCAAATACTAAAGTATCAGACTTAGGAAGTAAGTGGTTAAAGTTACCTAATAAGAATCCATACTCGTCCTTTTTAATCCCTCAATTGACTGACCGGTTATCAATCCAATCACCATCAAATAATAACACTTTCCGACCACCATGGTAGTTTAGCTCTATGATATCTGTTAATACACGGTAATAATCCTGCATTCCATCTCTTGGTTGGCGGTCATGAGCAGTAGAATAACAATTTCTTCCAGCACTAACAAAAATTCCACAATTTTGAGCATTGGATCCGGTGTCCAGAGACTTTACATGAAAGCGGAAACCATTTATAACATATCTCTTGTATCTTCCAGCTTTTTTAACAGGACTAGCAGCTAATGCTCTGATATCAGGATCGATATCTCTATCACCATTCCAGGCCTTTTCTTCTATCTACATAATAATTTGAAGAAAAAAATAGTTATAGTGATTTGAGTATGCAGTATGCTGATGTATCATGGTCATATGGTTTGAAACTAAAATGAAAATCCATAACAATTTACAAGTTTCTTGAAGTATGCAGCAAAAGATAAATTTGCCAATCTCTCCGAGTCTTGTAGTGAGCGTCGACCTCTCTTCTTTTTAGCAGCATCCACATGTTCACTATGAGTACCAAAACCAGAATTATAAATTAATTATACTAGCACGTCCATATCATATATCCATGTTTTATTAACTTTGATTAGTAAACTCACAGTAGGTAAGGCTTGATATCAGGACAATTGATAAGAACATGTGTATGAGCTCTTAACCATTCCTTATCACTTAGCTTGAACTCATGTGGTTTCTCTAGAGCACGTCCTTTATGAGCAAAGATCTACAATCCCAACCTCTGAACATTATTCAGGTCATCTGCGTTTCTTATTCTTGTTCTTTTGGAATCCACTCCATTTGCTAGATACATAACACAGAATGAAAATGTCTCTTCTATTATGTACCCCTCTGCAATACAACCTTCAGGAAGGTTTTTGTTTCTCACATACTTCTTTAACGTAAACAAATACCTACTAACAACAAACACATATTATAAAAAACTTGCAATTCACCATTATCATCATTGCATTTGACCAAAGAGAATTCTGATATTTAGTGAAACCGGGGAGTATATATTCAACATTAATAAAACACACTGAAGCATAGACACAAGGTTTATGATACATATATACATATATATGGTAAAAGTAAAAGCTAATAAGTATAAATGATATTCAATGAAGCCTGGGAATATATATTCAAACATTAATAAACACACTGAAGCATAGACACAAGGTTTCTGATATACATATATATGGGTAAAAGTGAAAGCTAATTAGTAGAATGGTTGTACCTTTCAATGGGATACATCCAACGATAATGAACCGGTCCAGCTATAGCAGCCTCGTCAGCCAAATGAATCGGAAGATGTTCCATGATGTCAAAAAATGCAGGTGGCATGATAGACTCCAGGGTGCAAAGTGTTATAGCAATTTCAGAAGACAAATTGGTAAAATATTCAACTGATCCCACCTTGCTGCATAAGTGTTTGAAAAATGAACTTAGTTTAAGTAACACCGTCACCAAGACCTTATGACTAATGGCTCGACGAATGGCAATAGGAAAAAGATATTGCATTAGAATGTGACTGTCATGGCTTTTAAGTCCCACCAAAGTTCTTTCTTCAATGTGCACACAATTACTAACATTAGAGCTAAACCCATCTGGTGGATGAATTGAAGCTAGCACTTTGCATATTGTGGACTTCTCAAAAAATTTTAAGTTGAAAATTGCAGGAGGATATCCTCCTGGTGTTATTGGGTGAAGACCGTGCTTAACATTCAGAAGTACCATGTCCTCACGAGCTTTTGCACTATCCTTATTCTTCCATTTCATCCCAAGCAATGTCCCAACCACACTATCTGTTACATTTTTTTTCGATATGCATAACATCGAGGTTGTGGCGTAGCAGCAAATGTTCCCAATATGGCAAATCAAAAAATATACTAATCTTCCTCCAATTCCCTTTGTACGACTCAGGCACACCTTTCAAACGTGATCGCTTTCGAGTCAGAGGAGATTTTATTCCCTTCCCAAATTGAAACTTCAAACCGCTTATAGCTCTAAGGCAATCAAACCCTGTCATCAGCTTTGGTCGATCACGATGCTCAGGGAAACCATTAAAGATGTTTCGATAACCACGATATTGATGGTCTTCATCTAACCATCGTCGATGACCCATAAAACATTCCTTCTTCCCATTATGCAATCTGGTGGAATCAGTTTCTTCCATACAAATAGGACAAGCCTTGTAACCCTTCGTACTATAACTAGACAACATGGCATACACTGAAAAATCACTTATAGGGAAGAATACGGCTGCACGCATTGTAAATGTACTATTTGTGAAAGCATCATATGTTTTAATACCTTTATTCCACAAATTCTTCAACTCTTCCACTAGCGGTTGCAAATAAATATCGATATCATTACCGGGACCTTTAGGTCCGGGAATAAGCAAAGAGAGCATGATGTAAGGTTGCTTCATGCACAACCAAGGAGGAAGATTATAAACTGTCATTACAACCGGCCAAGTGTTATGTGAAGTACTCATATTTCCAAATGGATTGAACCCATCACATGCCAAACCCAAACGTACATTACGGCTCTCATTTCCGAAGTTTGGATACATCTCATCTAACTTGAACCAAGCAGGAGAATCCGTTGGATGACGGAGTTTCCTGTCTTTAGTACGTTTAGTAGAATGCCATGTCATTAACTCTGATGTGTGCCGAGACATATACAACCGCTGCAATCTAGGTCCCAATGGAAAATAACGAAGTACCTTTGCTGATCTTAGTTTACCAGATGCTCAATCTTCAGTAGGCCTCGGGCTGGACCGACTTGCCCCACAAATACTACAAATTGTCTTAGCAAAATGTTCTTTCCAAAACAACATGCAGTCATTTGGACATGCATCTATCTTTTCATATGACAAGCCAAGGTCTTTCACCAACTTCTTAGTTTTATAAAAACTAGCAGGGAGGTTCTCACTTTCAGGGAAAGAAGCCTTCAACAACTTTAATGCCTCTGTGAATGAAGCATCGCTCCATCCATGCAAAGACTTGAGTTGATAGTACCTAACCAAGAAGTCAATCATTTTTTACGAGCACCAGGGAATAAATCCATATCAGCTTCACTCATTAGCTTGTAAAATTTGGATGCATCAGGTGTTAGACAAGGATTTTGATTGGAAAAATCATCACCTTCTACATCTGGGACATAGTCATTATCATGAATACCAAAAGCATCTTGTAACATGTCTGGTATATCACCAATTATGGTGGGATGTTGTGACTCTAATGGTGCTGCAATATTGATTGCTTCTAATTGCGGTAACTGCTCACCATGCTCTACCCATGGCAAATTAATATAGACCGAATCAAAGCCATCAACATAAATATGGTCTTTAACAATTTCCACGGGCATCGCCCATCTATTGCGGCACTTTCGACAAGGGCATTTGATTTTGTCTGGGAATGAACAATACTGTAATGAATAATTGATGAATGCATCCCGTCCTTGTTCATATTCATCACAATAACGATCAAGAAAAACTCATTCTTTGTCCATGTTATTTACATATATGAGGAAATGAACTCAACGACATTTATTGACATGCTGCATATCTGACAAACAACATAATTACCCATTCAATCTAAAGAATAATAAAATCACAAGTATATCAACGCATTTCCATCAATAGTGTATAGTACTGAGTAGTGAAATACCAACAATATTCAGGTATGAGGGCTTGACAAAATTGATGAAACTCAGCAATTACACATTAACAAGTGAGTAACAGGAAAAGAATCAATCAAAGATTCAAAGGTTAACAAAATAAAAATCTGTGGAAAGTTCAAACATGTAAAACAAATAGCAATACCACAGAACTAACAACTCAAAATTTACAACTTGAGCTATAGATTGGTGCCCAGAAATAGAAACTAAAAGAAAAAGCAAAAGAAAACAAGGTCATGATATCTCAATTGTCTATCTAGATCATATGTATGACTAAACAATGTTCTTGACTGAATAATTTCATCTCAGCTACAGAGTTAGACAAACAACTTCCTATAACTCAGATCTCTACTAAAATAACGAAATCCATTAAAAACCCAAGCATATATAGTTATACACGTACTATATAATAGTGATGATCAGATTAGAGAGATGAAGAGTCCAATTACCTCCATGAAAAATTGGTGGATGAAGAAAGGGAATCTGTTGATTCCTAACTTACAGTTAATTAGATCTTTGAGACTTGAAGAACTCCTAAAATCCGTGGGAATATACATCATTTAATTAAAAGAAATGTATTAGTGGGAAATTGTTAAACAAAAGTTAGACAGAAGGTTATATACTTATAAAAAAAATAAAAAAAATAAAAATTACAAACATTCCCAACGAAAATATAATAATGTTATATTATTAGATGAATATGAATACATAACACATAAAAACTTATAACATTCACATAACATAGATAAAGAAATAAAACATTTGTGCATCACTAGCAAGCAAGCAAGCAAATGTAGTGCAAACACTACCTAATTTTACAAACAATTACTAAAAGGCAGGAAAATAAAATCGAATATGCTCTTATTATAAGATGCGTACAACTTATACATTCTCAATTTTCATCAGATGAGACATCAATCACAATGCTAAACATTGGACGAGATGGACTTGCTTCTGGTTTTTCAATCTTTACCCAAGTATAGGAAACACGAGGCTTTACTTCAAGATCGTCATTACTGAGATTAATAGGGTAACGAGGGTCTGTCCCGAGATAAAACCAAGCTGGTAAAACTCGGCCTCCCGGACAATTAACAACTCCTGAATGTAAAGGGTTAACCTGTATAGCAGGCAATGGAGGTGCAGCAGGTTGAATACCATTGATATAACTCAAACCAAGTGATGAGGTAACTGGAGGAATTTGTGCACCAACATCTATACTGGAGTTACAAAGATAATTATCATTTGGAGGAGATGTAGAGCGAATACGACTTCGTCCATGATTACTACTCCTATTTGGACGCTTAGAAGAGATTGACAAAATTAACTAAAAGACTAAAAATGCAAAGACTGAACTTCATAACTCAGTTCGAAGGCAAAGTTAACAAAAGATGATGATATTTTTTGGAGAAGGAAAGGTGATGCTAAATTTATAGAGGATGCTGAAGAAAAATTATTGTAACCTATACACGGTAGTCTGTGTGTAAACTGAAAAGAAAATTTTGATAAGACTAAACGCTGATATTAAAATCTTATATTTTTACATATTCACACGGAATACAGTGGGTAAATTAAAATTACACTTATTTGACATGACTAAAAGCTGGTGCTGGAATCTTATTATTCATATTTTTACACAGATATCTGTGTGAAGAAATATTTCACACGGAAAACAGTGTGAATTTTTAATTTACCCACCGACAAATTTACAGGATTCTCTGAATTATACTTTAATTCACATGGGCTCCGTGTGTAAATTGGATTGAAAAATATTGGGTCCCAGTTTGAACCTTATGTGGTCATAATAGTCTGTGTGGAAAATATATACACACCGATTTCCGTGTGTACTATAGCACTTTATACATGGATAATTATCCGTGTGAACCTCTGTAACAACACTTTCCGTGTGTACAATAGCACTTTATACACGGATAATTATCCGTGTGAACCTCTGTGACAACACTTTCCGTGTGAAAGGACCTGTTTTCCTAGTAGTGAGGGATTGGCAACCAAGGGTCAGTATATATGTGAATAGATCTCCCATCACCCACTCTCCAATGGAGTCCTTTGATAAGTAAATTTCTACCCCACAATAACGGAGGAAAGAACCCGAACGGCCAACCGGAGCAGATAAAAACGTAGAATGAGGATAATAGCGGCCCTTAAATACCTGTGAAACCAGTAAATCAGGCGAAGTCATAAATCTCCAACACTGCTTAGTGTCACGGGCCGAACTTTACAATACGCAAAGCAGACCGTGCGGCACTTGCTAGCAAGCAAGTCAGCCAAGTGAGTACCTTGCAAGGAACAATGAAAGACACACGATATTAAAATAGTGCTAGCAACAAGCAAGAACACAATTATATAGACGTTGGGCAACCACGAAGAACAATGAATAATCGAAAGGAAAGATCAAAGGGCAATCTCACGAGACACAGATGATTGAATAATTCCTCTTTTATTGATGGTAAGACGGCAAGGGAGGCAAAAGTACATGTGCTTACCTATACTAGTTCACTAGTCCGAACTATGCCGACTAGGAACTCCTCCCGAAAGAGCATATCGGCCTTACATGAACATGACAGGAGGAAACATGAAAAAGGTCGAGGAGACTAATGCTAAAATAAAATAAACTAAATTACATAATTTGTAAATTACCAAAACATCCCTAGCACGCAAGCAAACCAACCAAAGGCTTAACTAATGACCTTGGACAAGGTTGCTTGTAGCATTACAAGTGCGGCCCCTAACATCCTCCCCCACTTAAGCTGCCGGCGCTCTCGACGACGACTTTGGCCTTGAAGTCTTCAATCTTCTGCTGGAACTTCTTCTTCAGGTCTTCAACATTCTCCCAACTGGTTTCTTCATCTCCAAGACCCTTCCACTTGACCAGGAACTGCTGGCATGGGCGCCTCAACACTCTGGACACTCTCTCTGCTAGGATCTCCTCCACTTCTTTCGACTTGGGTGGTCTGATGTCGACGTGCTCTCGAACAGGCCGGTTGCATGCTTGATCTTCATGGTCTGGCTGGTGTGGCTTGAGGTTGCTGACGTGGAATACGGGGTGGACTCTCATCCAGGCGGGAATATCTACTTTGTAGGAACATTTCCCCACTTTAGAAATGATGGGGAGCGGTCCTTCATACTTCCGGAATAGTCGCTTGTCTCTGGAGCGCAGGAACCTGAGTTGTTCCTGGAGCAGCTTGACAAGGACCATGTCTCCTGCTTTAAACTCCCTGGGCTTGTGGCCTTCATCTGCCCACTTCTTCATTTTCCCTACAGCTTTCTCTAGGTAGGCTTGAGCAATCTCAGCATTGGTCTTCCACTCTTTTGTGGAGTTGAAAGCACGCGGATTAGTCCCTTTGTAGACTTCTTGGACAGTATGAGGCAAGAGAGGTTGTTGGCCAGTGACAATTTCAAAAGCACTCTTGTTGGTGGATGAGCTCTTCTTCGAGTTGAAACAAAATTGTGCAACATCTAGCAATTGCGCCTAATTCTGCTGATTGGCATGAACGAAATGGCGCAAGAATTCCTCCAACATCCCGTTAAACCTTTCTGTTTGCACATCAGTCTGTGGGTGATGACTTGAAGATATGTTGAGCTCAGACCTGAGCAACTTGAATAGCTCGGTCCAGAATGTTCCAATGAACCTAGTGTCGCGATCGCTGACAATGTTCTGAGGCACACCCCAATACTTTACCACATGCTTGAAAAATAGGCTTGCTGTATCTTCCGCCGAGCAATACTTTGGGGTTGGCACAAAAGTGGCATACTTCGAAAACCTGTCAACCACCACCAGGATGCCTGATAAGTCTCGCACCTTTGGGAGGTTAGTAATAAAGTCAAGGGAGACACTCTCCCACGGGCTAGTAGGAATAGACAGTGGTTCCAACAGCCCTGGAGTCTTTTGGCGTTCAATCTTGTCTTGCTGACATGTTAAGCAAGTCTTGGTGTATTCCGTGACATCGTCTCGCATCTGGGGCCAATAGTAACCTTGCTTGAGGAGTGCGTGAGTCCTCTGCCATCCAGGGTGACCTACCCACAGGGTGTTGTGACACTCCCTCATGAGCATTCTTCGCAGTCCGTCAGCTCGCGGAACAAACACTCGTCCTCCTTTGGCCATCAATATGCCATCCTCCATCCAAAACCGACGGCTCTTCCCTTCCTTCACCATTTTCATGAGGGATTGCGCCACGAAATCCTTCTCTAGACTCTCCTTGATACGTTGCTTGATGTCTGTGGTAATGATGCTGCTTGACAAAGCGGCCAACACCTTGGGGGTGGCAAGGTCGGCCTTGCGACTTAAAGCATCAGCAACTTGGTTTATGTGCCCGACCTTGTGTTCGAAACTCTTGCCATCGAGCTTGCTTTGGAGTCAACTTCGGCTGGGTCAGAAAGTGGCTGACGGCAGAATTGTCTGTCTTCACCAGGAACTTTGACCCCAATAAATAATGTCGCCACGTCCTCAAACAGTGAACTACGGCTAGCAACTCCTTCTCCTGAGCCGCGTACCTCCTCTCAGCTTCCGAGAGTTTATGACTTTCATACGCAACAGGCTGCCCCCGTTGTAGCAGGACTCCCCCTAAGGCGAAGTCAGAAGCATCTGTCTGGACTTCAAATGGCTGATTTAGGTCGGGTAAGGCAAGGACCGATCTTCCATCACGGCCTTCTTCAAATCTTGAAAAGCCTTCTCACAACTACTACTCCAGTCCCATGTCACCCCCTTCTTCAAGAGTTCAGTTAAGGGAGTCGTCTTCTTTGAGTAGTTCTCAATGAAGCGTCTGTAGTAATTAGCCAGCCCAAGGAAAGAACGTAACTCTTTCACATTCTTGGGGTTTCGCCACTCCTTTATGGCTTCTACTTTCTCCATATCCATCCTGATTCGACCCCTTTCAATAATGTGACCTAGAAACTTGATGGTCACTTGCGCGAAGGAGCACTTTTCGCGCTTGACATACAACTGATTGTCTCGCAACCGTTGGAACACTAACTTTAGGTTCTCTACGTGATCTTCTATGGTAGAGCTGTACACCACTATGTCATCCAAATAGACTACCACGAACTTATCTAAGTACTCATGGAAAACTTGGTTCATCAAAGTACAGAATGTGGCTGGCGCATTGGTCAACCCGAACGGCATTACCAGGAACTCAAAGGAGCCATAACGGGTGACGCACGTTGTCTTGGGTTCATCTCCTTCTGCAATGCGGACTTGATAGTACCCTGAGCGGAGGTCTAGCTTTGTGAAATACTTGGCACCACTGAGTTGGTCAAACAGATCCGCAATCAGAGGGATCGGGTACTTGTTGCGCACCGTGACTTTGTTGAGAGCCCGATAGTCCACACACAATCTCCAACTTCCATCGTGCTTCTTTTGAAACAACACGGGCGCACCAAAGGGGGCTTTAGATGACCTAATGAATCCTGCCTTGAGAAGGTCCTCAAGCTACTTTCGAAGTTCCGCCAGTTCTGGGGAAGTCATTCTGTAAGGCGCCTTTGCAGGCGGTTTGGCCCCCGGAAGCAGTTCAATCTCATGATCCACACTCCTTCTCGGAGGTAATTCCTTGGGAAGTTTGGGAGGCATCACATCTACATAGCTCTCCAACACCCCCTCAATCTCCTTCGGAATCACTTCTCCTTTAATCTCATCCCTTATCATGGGAACCGCTACATAGGTAGGCTCATCACGCTTCACGCCTTTCTTGAACTGGAGGGCGGACAAGAGGCGGGGTTCACTTGGTTGTTCGATTCTTGCGGGAACCACACACGGCCTTTCTCCCATAATGAGCAAGTGTTGGGCACTAGGAATGGGAATGGCTTTGTTCCCCAACAAGAACTCCATCCCTAATATTGAAGGAATTGTGTCCTAAAACAATCATTTTGATGTAATTATTATTGTAATTATTATTAATCAAAAGGGCAAGTTTATTGTTCATTGCTTATATTTGATATTTGATTGAACAAGGTCCAAGGAATATGAGTTAAAGAGAAAGTAATCTAAAGAGTTAGATGTGTGAGACCTTTACTCTTTCACACTCTTATCCTAAAAGGTTCCTAGTCATAGGATTATCACTTGGACATTGATAATCCGGAAAGACTAGCACATACTATGTATGCTCAATATGGAGGATGATATGTCTCTTGTCATTTGTGTGGAGACACTAATACAAGTATGTGGGTGCTCTTAATTTAAAGAGTACACTGAACGCGATCATTAGAGTTCTTGTATGGAGTCTTACTTACATGTCAAACTTGAACTCTAAATTGCAATAATACAAATTAGTCCTTTGACCTGAGACACCATAGTTGTCTTATGAGTGAATTGATAATTTCTTGATGATGCAATAATATTGTGTCCCTTAAAGGATATAATAGATGCATTCATTGGTATAATCAATTCGGTCATGGAGACATGTGAGTGTACAATAAGGAATCTCTATCCTTAAGTAAATAAGGTGTATGTTCAAAGATGTGATTCAATGAGTCTTTGGCCAAAGCATTGAATGAGATTAAAAAGGAGTTTCTAATCACATTCTAAGAATCACATAAGAATGAAAATCACATTAGGGGATTGACATATCAATTCCATACCCCGATGATGTGATTTAGAACATAGTGTTAGAGAAGGACCGTATTGTATTGTAATTCCAATTGAATAGGTTCTTTGTCATTCTACATTAACTAGGGTAGTCATGATATGTTGCAAGACGTCACTCATGACTTGTGAAGTCCCCGAGGATTAATAAACATTTATAATCCTAATAACAAGGGAGAATCAAAAATGGAGTTTTTGATTCGTAAACAAAATAGAATGGTTTCTATAAACTTCACTGCCTTGTTAATTAGAACCTAAGAGATCGCACACCATATAAGTGGATCATTGAGATTGTATATGAAGAAGATTAAACAAGAGTTGGTTATGACCAAATAATTAATTAGATTTATTATTTAGACATAATTAGGATTTTCGGGTAAAACCGAACCTATTGGGCCTAAACAATTGTC